>CAJNOP010004641.1:0-10119 GCA_905250075.1 Rotaria sp. Silwood1 | reverse complement strand
ATATATTTTAAATAAAACAAAACTTATTGCAATTCAAAGTTGTTATGTATCTACAGAATTTTTTCAAAATTTGTAGATCACGTTTTCGTCTTCGAGCTAATTCCTATACATTGACATGGTGTTTAATGATTTTTCTCTTATAAATAAAAACGGTAAACATTTCCCTACCATCAACAATAAAACTAGCTTATTTTATAAAAATACAATCGAAATGTTCAATGAAAAGTCGGATTAGTTATGAAGATTTTCTTGAACAAACGTGTGCATTTTATAAAATATCAATTTTTTGTGTGTGGAGCGTCCGCAGAATGTCGTCAGATCTTTTTCTCTTCATTCCATTTCTGTTTAGTGTCAATACATCCAACAAGATGAACTAATAACAAATTATCATAGTTTGTAACACGACTTCACCAGATATAGAATTTTTTTTTTTTTTGGTATAGGAATATGTAAGAAAGTTTAAAGACACGAATATTTATAAACTAACAATGGACAAATATCACTTCCAATACTCTCTATATCATGTATAAACATGTTTCAAATGTACCTCAAATAATGAGAATGTCTTGATGAATCAGCATGCTTTTCATACCCATTAGATAACTTAATAAGTTACTTCTGATGCGTATGAACATCATGCTGATTCATCGAGACATTTTCGCTTTCTAGTACCTCCAAGTATTACTACATGCGATAAAGGATCCGTTGATAATGGTATTGACTATTTTCGATAGAAAGAAAATTTCTCGTTTTCATTGGTTCATATATCTATTATGAAGAGTCAAACCTTTAAATAAATATGATATTTATGATCAAGACATGCTATTCTATGTAGTTCTCAGCAACACAAGTCAAATAAAGAGACAAGAAATTTCAGAAAACTCCTGAGAGTATCCTAGACACAAAAAAAAAACAATTTTTTTAAAATAAAATACATGCTAGAGTTCTGAAAACCTTTAAAATCGATCAGACTTTTAATTTGGAGATCGATTTTCTTTTCTGATTGTGTCTTAAGCAAATTCTTTTTGATAAAAGTGATATAACTAAGATGAAAAATTAGCTAACTATTATTATTATGAAAATAGCCTTTGACAACATCAGATTGTGAATATTTCTATAGACCAATGACTTTGCCTGCCTAAAACTATTTTCACTTGAGTTTAGAATGATTGTACATCTAACCAATCAAGACATGTCTTTTTTTACAATTTCATTTCTTAGAACATTTTATCTAAGCATAAAAAACAATTGTTATGAAACGGTTCAATATCTAAGAAAAATCAATATCTTGTACATAATATAGTAGATATTAAGACTATGTACCAATCTTATAACACTATCTTAAAGAAAAAATACATCTACACATTTAGGTCCTATAAGAACAAAGTCAGAATTAATTGATATGTCCATTAGAATGAAATGAAAAAGCATCGAAGGTTGACTTTCCATCTGATAACATATTAGACATCTTCATTGACATTATCATAGAATATCGATTGTAATAGATAGAACTATCTTCCTGTCCTAAACTACCAGTCTATCTTTATTTTGTGTCTTCAGAAGTACAAGAGTCTACTCGGTGTCTCGACATCTCCTCAGCATCTGGTAGCTAATTTGAGTGTTGAGGGCAGCACTTACTCCATTGGGATAGGAGTCAATACATTAACGAAGAATACATAGAACTGTCGAACTGTAAAATGTATAGATGTGGCCTTGATCTACAATTATAGATTTCGATTCGAGCTGTTCGTTTCTCTATCTATAAATCGAAACCGATAGTGTGCTCAATGAATTGTAAGCTTGTCAAGTTTGAATTCGAAGATTTATCATGTTAATTCTTATGTGAAAGTGGCCTTGATTGATAGTGATATGTGCTCTACTATGCTCTATGCAAGGATAAAACCATAGGTCTCTATCATTCCCTTCTGAAGTTCTAAGCATTCTTCCAGAGTGACTTTTTTTTTAAATGGATAATAGATCATCAAAGAGAAAGGAATTACTTCTAATAAATAATATAATATCAATAACAGAAAGAAATCAATTTATGCTAGACTGAAAAAAAAAAGATGTTCGAAATTGTTCAGATAAGGAAAGAAAGAGGAAATTCTTCAGGTTTTTTACATAAGAACATGCAGAAAGAGACTGACGGTATAAACCAATAACGTCTTTCTTACTCTTCGATAAAAAAGTATCTTTCTTTCTATTTGTTTTTTTTTCTGAATTTTTATAAGTTTCTTTAATTAATCTTAGCAAACTAAAATAAGTTTATATGATCATTTGACAAAAATGACTATAAAATCGAAATATCTCATTGTTGTTGACTTGACTTAATCATTTTCAGTTCATTGATTTTTAACTAGTTTTATTCAAAAATCGTCTTATATATTGAGAATATTATACATATTATAATCTATATATCCTTCATAAACATTTTTTTTCAATTATCTATATATATATAATGACATAAGATGATAAAAAACTATTAGGATACTTATTATCCAGATAGACAAGTTTAATGAAGAATAAGTCTTTGAAACGCTTTACTTTGAAATCTACCAAATCTGTCTGATAAATTTCTTAAAACAGTCCAAGATGTTTTCTTACATTTATAGAAATATCTACCGTTGTTATTTTACAGGAATCTTATATATATATATTTACAATTCAAGGAAAATGTTGACTCGTGTTACATTAACAAAATAATGAAGAATTATTTATTGTTTGACAAAAAAAAATAGATGTAGAAAAAATCGACACATGAAGGAAAACTTTCTTTTATCTGACAAAAAAAACAAAAACTTGACAAAGAAATTATTTCTTGTTTAACATAGCAAAAATACATTGAGTTTTATCTGAGAATAAGAATTTGACGAAGAATTTTTTACGTTTACACAGTAAAAAAAACTCGATGAAGAGACTTTTCTTTTTTTTTTTTTTCTTCATACAACAAAAGACATACGTGGATAAATTGTTTTGTTTAAGAGAGAAATATGAAGAGATAAAGTAAAATTTATATATTTTCAACTCGATCTAATATTTTATTGATAATACAACGAACAGCATCGATTTGTTCATTGTGAAGCATTAGAGATTGTTGATTAAGTTGTTCAGCTTGATTATTAATATATTCATTATACCAAAACTGATTGTAAGCAATAACTGCTAAATATCCGGCATGAATATTATCTAATCGATATTGTATACGTTGTTCTTGTCGTGTTTCACCATTTGGTCCAACATTCTATAGAAATAAAATAGTCTTTTGTTGATAACAATTAAAAACGCAACTATCTTACTTCATCAACATTGTTTATCGTTATTCGATTTTGATTCATCTAGAATAATAAGAAACGAATATGAAAAAACATACTTTTATAAAACCCATCAGAAATCGAAAGACGTTCTTTTATAATAATAGAATAAATATCGACGAAGAATGATATTATCTAATTCGAGAGAGAGAAAGAGAATTCTTTCCTTATATATATCATTTCAAAAGATCTTTGTCTGTATTTAGCAATAAGATAACGACGTTTATTTCATATTCGAATAAATTATACATAAGATGTCGCCTGATGACTATAGATTTGTTCATTTGTAAAATATCAGATATTTTCCTTATTGGTCGATCAATTCACTTAAATAATCCCAGGTCGAGACGAACAGCGACAAAACGCGTGCAGAACGTACGAACCGATAAAAATGCGTTCCGCATACGTTCTCAATGCGTTCAATACGTTCTCGCGTTTTAAACGCGTTCGTAACGTTCTGATGTCTTCTTTGTGGAGGCTGGCTAAAAGAATTCAGGAATGGCTCTCATCATAAAGTATATATATGGATAAGATTTTATCAAAATTAATAGTAATTCATAAAAACAATGCTATGGAAAATATTTTTTTAAATTAAATCTGATTCAGAAATAATTCATTATCATTTTTAGATAAATTCGATGACTAAACTTTGACTTGATTTTTTTATTTTTTTTTTAAATAAAACTGATATACCGTTGTTTTTTTACGAATAGTATTGTTCATATCAACGATGCACATGATGATTATTACCCTAATATCAATTCATTTCATACTGATGTTACGATTAACAACTGCATCTTACTTGATATAGTATTGAAATTTCATAGAGTTCTTCACTGAAGAAAAAAAAGTTATTCACGACGACTTTATGATTTTTTTTATACTGATGAAGAGTATATTCGAATCGTTTGGTAATTATTATAACTAATGGAAATGATATACTAATACAATTCCTAAACCAAACGATTAAAAAAATATAATTCATATATTTCGTTTCAGATACTGCACATCAAGAAAGTGAGAAAAACACTAGTTTATCTCTAAATATATCTCACGCTTATATTGTACAATCTTATAATTAATTGTTTTCTATCGTTTTAGATAATTCTTATGGCAATGGTAATGATAAACTTCGTAAGTCTACTTTTCTACTGATCTTTTACCAGGGCCGTAGCCAGGATTTTCGAGTATGCTGGATCTCAGCTTCGGAGCATGGGGCCCAGTTGAAACTTATGGAGGATGATATTGGACCCAAATGATGAGTTTTTATGAAAAAATTTTTTCGATCGGATTTTACGAAAAAAAATTATTTTTTTTAGCCCCCTAATTTTTTTTTGCTTTTTATAGTATACCGTTTTTTAGAATTTGAATCTATTCTACATTGAATTTCATCAAAAAATATGCATTCATTCAGGAGTTATAACGTTTTGAATTTTGGTGACAAAAAAAATTTTTTACAAAAATTCAAAACATTATTACTCCTGAATGGATGCATATTTTTTGATGAAATTTGAAGTCTGTCGATGAAATTCAATGTAGATTAGGTTCAAATTCTAAAAAACGGAATACTATAAAGAGCAAAAAAAATTTGGAGAGGGGGCTAAAACAAATAACTGTTTTTTCGCAAAATCCGATTGAAAACATTTTTTCATAAAAACTCATCATTTGGGTCCAATATCATCCTCCATAGGTTTCAACTGGGTTCCATGCTCCGAAGCTGAGATCCAGCATACTCGGAAATCCTGGCTACGGCCCTGTCTTTTACCAAGTACGTTTGAATTTTATCCTTGCAGATTGCCGTCACAAAAGCCAAAAGAAACATATAATGAAGCGACGCATACTTTTTGTGAACTTCCTACTTCAGCTATTGTTTTTACTTCTGTTTTTTTCTCCTTTTTTTATAATTTCGTACTTGAAATAATTGTAAAATAGAGAAAACTCATAATAAATAAAATTTTATTTTTAATATTTTAAAAACAGACAACTGAAACAGCTGAATCATATGCTATAAAGGCCAATTCAAAGAAGCGTTCGTAGCGACATCAAACATGAAAAGAATGCGTTACGAACGATGAAAAGAATGCGTTACGAACGATGCAAAAACGCGTTTGGAACGGTACGAACGCGTGCACAACTACTTATTCCGCACGCGTTCGCGAAGTACGTGGCGAACGCGTTCTTTATTCGTTCTTCTCGACCTGGGATAATATCAATTTAATTTGTAGCAATCGCTCTCTATCTGCTAGATAACATAACAGTTTAATTCGATTATAATGAACAAAACAGAAATCCTATCTAATGAGATAACATCTCTTATATTAATTGAATGATTTTTATCTAAATTCTAAGAGTTTGTTAATATCGTTGTTTTTCATATTGAATATAAGTTAGGATAATATTGTTTTTATTGAATTTAATAAGATCTATCAATCAATATTGAAGACGTTTTTAAGATAATCTAACATTTTTAATATTAATCAAATTTATAATCGTTAAAATAAAAATAAAAATATAATTTAATGAATTGTTTTTCATGGAAGAGGTCTACTCACTCTCATAAGATAGTTGTTCAACATTAAATTAAACATAAAGATCTTATTTATTAAATAACATGATTAATATTTAAAGAGATAATACTATTTATTAAATAACTAACTATTCAAGAATATATTTAGATTTTAGAACTAATCTATCTTATCAACATGTCTTTATTTTGTTTTGTTTAACGATTTATACACAAAAAAAAGCTTCCTTCCATCTCCTTTAAGAATAAATGAGAGGCATTGAATAATTCTAGATAGTTTAATTCTTCTTTAAGATTGAATATCAAGTAGATATTTTAATAAAATCATCTATTTTATACTGTAGATATTCATTAATATAATGTTGTTTATCTAAGATATATCTTTTCATAAAAACTATCTTAGGTTCAACGTATTTTTACTAATATTGACAATTGAATAGTTTCAATATTTTTTCTATATGAACAATATGCATAAAAAACCTTTCGAAGTATCTATAGATAAATTAACTTAATAGATATGAAAGATTCCGATCTATTGATTATATGTGTTAGGAGAGTTTCCTTCGAAACTCTATTAAATGTTATTGTATGAGATAGAGACTTATCAGCAGTGTCAAAAGACCAAAAATTGTCCACTTTACTAAAAGTCCCATTAGCTTATATGGGACCTTTCATACCTTATGAAATGTCATATATATCAGTAGCGAAAGGAAATAAAAACATGTATACGCAACTAACGGACATTTCCTTTTTCCAGCGGACTTTTCTTTTCGCTTGAAATGATTCATTCACGTATATGTTACAAAGTCTCGGTTAAAAGTAAATCAATAGGGCAAATCTATTGTATATATATAATGAACCAGTAGATATTCCTTCGTTTTCGAGTAGTTTTCTGTTCTATAAAACATATTATTTTTACATGATTTAGTTCTTATAAATGAATAGAAGAGAGATCTAAATAAGTTAAATCCTTTCGTATATGTAATCAAATAAACAATTCTTGTTTTTCTAACGCACTTTTTAAAATCATAAAACAATTTTCTTATTCTATTGTTTACAACAATTTGATTGCGTATGAAAATGAGTTTAATCAATATTCACGAGTATAAACTTTTATTGTTCTGTACATATCATATATACTGGCAGTTATTTGTTTCTCTAAAGAATGATGGTATTACCAAAAGAATTTCCGTTCTTTCTAACATTTGATTGATTTGAGCATGTAGAAAACAGATTGATTGAATATTTATCCATCACGACAGATGTTTTTCATGCGTATCATTAGTTATAGTAATGATCTGTTAATTTAAGAAACCTTTCTAAAAATCTAAACGATATTTCAATTCCATTGTGTTCATTTAATCTATTAGATATTAAAAATGATTTAGTAGTCAAAATAATTTTTCTGTTCATTTTATTTCGTTTCCTAAAACATGCATAAAATGATTTATTTTACTTAAATAAAACGTCTGTTAGTTTCGTTTCCTATATCTGGTGGTGTACAACAATTATTTCTTTCTTTAACGCAATTTTGTAAAAAATCATAAAACCTTTTGTTATTCCTATATTTTGATTCATTTAATTCTATATTGAGTGAATTTTTACTAACATCTGTTTTGATGATCCATTTCTGTCGTGTATACAATTCGTTACCCTGTATTTGCTTTCTTCAACACACGTGTCTAAGACCAAAAGAACTTTCTATACCATCATTTTCTTTTTAATTATATATTTAAGTGCGTTTAACGAATAGATAATATGATGATCGATATGTTTTGGATATTAATTCTACTAATGAATATTTATCCCTAAAAATACTTAAAAAAAACAGTTGAATTTTTCTCATTAGATTATCTTCAATTTTTTCAATAAAATGTGCGCGCTCCATGAAAAAGATACTGATGTTCGATTTGTTACATTTTTATAATCCGCTACGAGATATTCATTTCTTCAACGAACTTTTCTCAAATCATGAGAACTCTTTTCTTTCTATTATTTTTCTTCCATTGATTATTTATCGAAGAGATTTTCAAAAAAAAAAATATAAGATGCCGACCGACTCGTTTCGTGTATATATTCAACAAAGGGATATTTCTGTCGTCAATGGGTTATCTAAAATTCAAGAAGACTTCTTATTCTGTTATTTTCATTTCTTCTTGTGTATGTATATTTCTCTGACGGATATTTCTATCTTCAGCGGACTTTTCTACAATCAATAGAATCTCTTTATTTTCATGTTTCTTCATGTATGAAAGAGATTTTAACAAATATATGCGATGATCTCTTTAATTCTTATGTAATTCAGCTGACAAATACCACCTTCTTCAGTGGATTTTCCTACATCAAAATGATTTCTCCTATCGTCTTGTTTTCATTCATTCGATTGTCTTCAGAAGATATTTTAGCGAATATATATTATGATGACCTATTATTTTCGGATATATCATCTATCGGTCACTTGTTTGTTCAAGGAATTTTTCTAAAAGTTAAAAGAATTTTAAAATTCTAATATAATGATTTATTTCGTAATATATGAAAATGCTTTGAACTGATATATATTATAATGTTTAGATTTGTTTCATGTATATATTCAAGTCACGTATATTTCTCTCTTCAGTGGACTTCTCTATGATAAGAAGGATTTTTCTCCTTCTAATGCTGTTATTTATTCGACGAAACGTAGGAAAGAATTTAATAGATGTATAAGATGACGACCAGTTTGTTTGTTCCGCTAGCGAACATTTGTTTATTCAAGGAAATTTTCTAGCATCAAAAGAACTGTTTATTTTATTATTGTCATTCATTTGTTTGTATACTGAGGATGTTTTAACGAGCGAATATATTGATATCGTATCTACTTCGCATATATATATGCAGCCAATAGATGTTTTTTTTAAGTGATTTTCGCAAAATCGAAACGATTTTTCATATTATGTTATTTTCGTTTATTTGATTATATTATATATAGAAGAGAATTTATCGAATATATATGACGCGTGATGTCGATTAAATATCTCAAAAATCCGTTAAAGAATAGAAAATTTCCCTTAGTATAACTTAAGATGATCTATTAAAACATGAAGTGTCATTATAAGAAAAGAAAAGTCCGCTAAGTAATAGAAAAATCCTCTTAATACAGACTAAGGTGACTTATTGCAAATTGGCAAGTTTTCTTTCTTTGTGTTCAATACGAGGAAAATTCCAATACTTTTTGTTTGCCTAATTAAGTTCCTGTATTTTTCAGCGGACTTTTGGTAAAGTGGAAATTTTCGGGACCTTTGACAGCCTTTCCATTGATATGAGACTAATTGGCTCTTTAATTGCGATTTTTATTTTACGCTTTTTTAAATATCAGATGTAAACTAATTCCTCGATTTTTTATTGCCAGAGATTAAAAACGACCTAAATATGTAACGACACATCTACAACTGATCAGGTTAATGTTGAACGAAAGTCGATCAATGGGAGATAAAATCTCGAATGTATAAATGATGAGAGTAGCTTATTTAAATAGTTATAGAAAAAGCAAAATATTAATACTTCGGCAGCGAATATTTCTCTATTAGAGCGGGCTTTCCTGTTCTCACGAGGATCTTTCTTCTCACATGAACTCAGTCATTCAAATCAATATAAAAGATATTTCGATTAGGTTAGGTCAAATAAAGTGTTCCATGATGAAAAGTTCGAAATAGTGAAAGGACTATCTGTAAAATAAAATAATCCTGGATATTGATTTAATACGAAGCAGTTTTATTTCAGCACTGTGAAAGGTCCGAAAAATTTCCAATTTACTAAAAACCCGTCACCTATCTAAGGAACTTTTCTCATCAAATACAATTTTAAATATATAACGTTGCAGGAAAGAAAACTATGTATATCACTTCAGCGGATATTTCTAATCACTAAAGGACTTTTTCATTTTTTCATTTGATATGAAAACACAGCACACATACAGGTTCATTACTTACGAACTGTTTTCGTATATCTAATGTGCGATTCGATATTTTTCTCTTCAATGAACTTTCCTATACTTATTATTTTTTTCTTTTCTTATATATCATCTATTGAAATATGTATCATTGAAATGCATAGAATGACTGTAAATCAGATATTGGAGAATATTTTTGGTTTATTAAACGTACTCGCGAATATTTGTTTTCTTTTACAGACTTTTCTATCTTTAGTAGGATATTTCTTTTTCTTTTATTTTCGCAAATAACCAGATAGTCATGAAATACATACTATAGTGGACAAAATTTTTCGAACGATTTTGTTTTGCATATA
>CAJNOP010004640.1:0-10121 GCA_905250075.1 Rotaria sp. Silwood1 | reverse complement strand
AAGATCTTTTTAGGATTTTTCTCAGTTTCATAGGCTATCTAATGGAGCAGAGATGAGCGAGCCGCGGTGTAAAACCGCCCCGCCCCGCCGGCGGGGCGGTGCTAAAACTTGACGGGGCGGGGCGGTGACGGTGCATGACGAAATTTCGCGGTTTCCCCGCCTTTGTATAGCCTTGATTTTTTAAATATACTCAGACCTTTAGAGACATCTTTTTTGAAATTTTAAAATCTTTTCACAAAACTAATCAGTAAAAAAAGACTTGTTAGCGCAGCTCCAGAGGAGCTAAAATGTGGAACTCACATATATTTTTTTAATTTTTTATCCTGATGCCTTATTTTTAAATTGTAAAATACCTTTTTTCCGAATACGTATGAAATCATTGATATATTATATAAAAACTAGAGCCTTTTATGCGTTGCTGAGGTCTGTAATGGTGGGGGTCAGGGTTACCAGATCGAAAATTAAAAAATCAGAAAAATTTTTCTAAAAATTGGGAAAGTCGGAATTTTTGTTCTCGAAATCGGAAGAAAATCAGAAAGTATTTTTCCATGCTTAAATAACTAGTCTATATATTTTCGATAGCTTCAATATCCTTTATCTTGCTTCTGTTCATCTTTTCGAAGCAATATCAGAAATGATATTTCATAAAGAATTAAAGAAAATATCGATTACACAATTTACTCATGATTGAGAAATCTACATAAGTAATTTGAACAGGATCACATTATTTTTATCAAAAATGCTATAACCAACCTGACAAAACAATAGAATCAGTATTGTAAATTCATACACACACATGCATTTCACAAAACTTATGCAAAACAAAACTAAGACTTATTCTGTATAATGTTCGTTTTTGTTCATACTTTTTTATTAGCTCGAATACTCTTCAAAATATCAGGTTGAGGTAACAGATATTCATAAAAATGTCCACAAGTATAAACAGAACTCATTCCGATTTTCAATTCTGCAACAACTAAATTAGTACCCATACGATTATGATAGTTTTATGATATCTGTGATGAAACAAAAAAGCTCAGAAACGAAAATATTCTTAATTAACACTATAGTAAACGAACAGAGAAAGTTAGTTCATCGTGATAGAAAGCTGGATCTTAATTGTCTGTAAAACATCATATTTTTATTGGAGGATATGCTTTCAAATCACTGCAGTGTGGTTTGTTGAGTTCATGACGCTTCACTACCCGATAACTATGGTGAAATAGATCGCTATATATGTGTGGTGTCGTGTCATGGTTAAACTATTCTAGAATGTCCTAAGAACTTGAATTCCCAAATAAGACTTCGAAAACCGGAGAAAAATTAGGAAATCTGAAGGCGATCGGAAAAATATGTTAAAATCGGAAAAATCGGAACGTCGGAAAGTCGTTGGAGAAACTTTTAAAAAATCGCAATTTTTTCTGCCGTATCGGAAGATCTGGCAACCCTGAGTGGAGTGTCTGTAATGGAGTGGGGGAAGGGAGAGAGCCGCCAAACCTCGAACTTAAAACTTACAATCACTATTTTATTCGAAAATATACGTGAGTTCCACAAAATGAGTGACTGTATTATAATTGCCTTTCATTTTCATATATTTATTTTTTTCTATTTCGGAACGATGTTTATGCATTTAAAATATGCCTCTTCATCTCATGAAATGAAATAGCCATTATGAAAATTTAATGAAAAATTTGTCAATAAATAGTTTTTTAAAACATATTTTTGACGGGGCGGGGCGGGGCGGTGGCGGTTTCAATGCTAAACAGGCGGGGCGGTGGCGGTGCGGAACTTTATCGGCGGTGCGGGACGGGGCGGTGACGGTGCGACTTTTTTGCTGACTCGCTCATCTCTGTAATGGAGATTGCGGTCAGTAACATCATCGAGCAATTGGACAATAATGAGCAAATAGAACTGGTATACTTTTACATAGTAACAAAGCATAACTAAGATTTTTCGGAAAAAAAAGTTGTTTGTTATTTTTTTGTTATTAATAACAAATAACTTTTTTTGTTATTGTTATTAATAACAATAACTTTTTTTGTTATTTGTTATTGATAACAATAACTTTTTTGTTATTGTTATTAATAACAATAACAATAAATTCACACCCCTATTCAGTTATAAATACAATGATATGGTTGACTCTTCGTGGAGAGAAAACAATGTGAATGAAAAAGAATTGAAATCGATCAAAACACGCACTATTAGAAGGGGGGTCTTCGAATATGTCTTTTGAGTCATTTATTCAAAGAAGGTCTTCTATTATAGCGGACTCTTATAATGTGTCGATGGCTGTACGACAAGAATTGAGCTAGAGCTGCTACACAACTATTCTCATCATAAACACAACTATTATATTCTGTTTGATATTGATAATACAAATTTCACATGCAATACAATTGTCATATCTACAATAAGAATAGTTTTCTAACGGCTTTAGCTTATTTTCTGTTGCACTTGAATACGTGCTCTGTTTGATCATACGAATTTCGTTTAGATAGTGTCTTTTGACCCCGAGAAACGCGACTTAACGAGCCACAATCGACTTTCTTCTCTGCTTGAGTTACAACAACCCAAGAAAAAAATATATAAATATGATTTTCTTAATGTAATAATCCTATTTCTAGGTGTCGAAATATCCACTCTGGAAAAAACACATAGTTTGCAGTATAGAAAGATTGAATCGTTCGATAAGTTTTGAATCTATTTTTTGACCATTTTCGTCTCGATGAGCGAGTTTCCTCTAATGTATATCACAATTTATGTGATGAAAAACAAAAATAATTTCACTCTCTTGTTATTACAAATTTGCAACCCTTTTTATCAATTATTTGTCACATTTTGTTACGACTAGACATGTTGACGCGAGACAAGATGTTATGGCGCTTTTTCAACAGACTATTGTCGTCAAAGAATGATAACACATTGTCTTAAACAGTATTACTTGATATATATGATATCAATATAAGAGCGCACTGGAAATGTATAGAGAAGATACCGATAAAAATGTTTCCTTACTTTTGGTCTACGCTATACATCAACAGAATGAAGGAAGAGAAGAAAAGCAACGAGAAAGCAATCGAACAACAATCTTTACTCGTTTTTCACGAGCATGTACCAGCCATCAACATAAATCTATTAGTCTGAGAGAAAACAATTATACGATGTTTTTTGTTTCTCATGAGTATCATTGAATGCTTCGCGTATATTTGCAGTACTATTTACGTTTTGCTTCTGTCTATTTGTTTTCGAAATTAATAAATGCGGCTGTACTAACTCTGTGCAGACATCTTCTGCATTATTGAAGAAGATATCGAATTGTCTGGTAAATAAAAGAGTAAGTCATGCCTATTAACCCTTTCAGGATCGACTTTTTTTTAATAAAATAACTAAAGGTGAAGTGTAAAAATTAATTATCATTTAAAAGGTACTCACTTCCATAATTGTCATACTTCTTCTTACTTCAAAGACACAAAAAGAGAATTGTGAAATAGGAAAACAAACGAAACACTCGAAGAATGTACTTTAATCGGTTCAAATACGTTCGTTTCTACATAAATTTTCAAATCGTATATATACGGGCTTGGTCCTCAAAGAGTTAAATTGACCTTTTCAAAACACAAAATTGCATATACTTGACATTCTTTTTTATTCGTGGCAGAACAAAATAGAAAAGGGTGCACATATGAAATAATCGTGAGACAAATATACATTTGAATTCTGCTTTCTAATAGAAATTGTTATACTGTTTAACAGTATTGGTATTGACGCGAGTTACGCTGGCAGGATGGACGAATAGGAGTGGCACGTTTACGTTAAGTTACTTTTTCATCTACAAGGATTTTAAAAATACAGTGCACCTCAATTGAATTTTCCCTCTTTATATTTTGTTATTTTAGATTATTAAAGTTTGTTTTTTTTTCGATAATGGATATATAGCGAGAAAGCGCACACTTCACTGTGTCGCTTAATATGTTAAACATAAATAAGAAATAGAAATCAAACACTAAAAAATACATCAGAAAAAAGATCGTATGTTTTTCACTACAATCTGTAGTAAAAGTAAATTGGATTTTTATCTGTTCGTACATATTGATGAACATAAGTTCAATTATTGTTTGAATATCCAAAAGTTCATTTTCATAATACAGTGAGATCTACGCTTTCTCGCTATATATCCATTATAAAAAAGCAAACTATAATAATCTAAAGTAAGAAATATAAAGGGAGAAGATTCAAATGAGGTGCACTGGAGTAATTTGTCTCATGTATGCTCCATAACTCTGTGGGGAAAAATATCGGAAATGACCTTGTGAATAGAGCAATAGGACAAGCTAAAATTGATAACTTGGCAATAGAACATTTGATCAAATGTGTGAACCTACTTTGCAAATCGTTATAGATGAAAAAGTGGCTTAAAATAAATGTGTCACTACCAGCTGTGAGACGTGCGAGACACAAAGAAACTTAATGAGCCATGTTGAAGCTATTTCTTAATGACTGCTCAATATTTCTTTCTACGCTTTAGCTTTTGTACAAACAAGATTTTCTCCTGCATACATTTCAAATTTCTTTACGTCACTTGATAAACGTCTGTGTCGATGTCCTTAGACAGAGGATGTTATTGGACAGTTTTAATCGTTCTGTGGAACAGTAAAATTCATTTTGACAGTGCAGATCCTGTAAGACAACATTCTTTATTCCCATAAGGTACATCGTAGCAGTTTCGACTGGATAAAACGAATCACTATATGTGTGTTGCTACGTTCTAGAAGCTACTAATAAACTTTGTATAGAGTTCTCTTTGAATTCAAAAAATATTTGCATTGTTCATTTATTTTGTTACGAATCTTCTTCGAATTATGTCCTGAGCGATTCTCTGTCCTAAATGTTTTGAAAGCGAATGATTTCCCTACCAGACCTACGGAACGGTTCAATATGCATTCCATTTTTGTATTAAAATGTAAGATGAGAACACGCATTACGACGATCTGACCTCGTTCTGGAAGAAATGCCCTCATTTCTGCATTGCTATTCTGTTCAAACGAGCTTCACTAAAGGTAACGAAAACGAACATACTTGAAAATAGTAAAAAACCAAGATGAGAACAACAACATAGACATCTGTCTAATCAGGCAGAAAAAAGAATTGAATCTTTGAAAAAGCTCTTACACAATAACTTATCTTGGTATCTGATAGTCTGTAGCCCAGTATATAAGTTTATCGAGTTTTGTAGAGAATTAAATGAGAAATCTTTTGGTAAAGATTAAGTGTGAGTAACGAAAACTGAAGGAGATATTGGTAGAATACTGAGGGATCAATTTATTCAGGGACATTCATTAATATTATTATGAATAATTCGGTAAGAATTGACCTCTGATAAAAGACCATATAAAAACTAGTTGTTCAGTGAGACATTTTTGAAAGACATGACCTTTTATTCTGGAAGGAGAGCTTTACATTCATCTTCCAATAAAGCTATTTCAGTAAACGACTCTAGTATTCATTAATCGGTGAAAAAAATCAACGACAATTTTCCAAGATTTGATCTGAATGAAAGATGTATCAACCAAAATGTTTCTAATTTTAATATTTCCTAACTTTTGAAGTTTGAGAATGGTCAGAATCTTCTTCTTATCAAACTACTATAAATGTTTAATTGATTTATGTAGTTATGGAGTTGTTTTCAATAACTACCAACACAACAATAACGGACACACAATTGTTAATATATCCAATTGGCATTTTTCTTTTACTATTATATCTATTAACTATAATAGGTAATCTATTAATTATATATGCTATAATTCGTGACAATACATTACATGCATCTAAATATTATTATATTTCATCATTGGCATTTGCTGATTTCTTAGTTGGATTTATAGTTATGCCATTTGCGTTTATATTTGACATGACTAATGATGAATATTGGTTGTTTTTGCGACATCTGAAAGTTTTTTGTGATTTTTGGCATTCGATGGATATATTTGCATCAACAGCATCCGTATTCGGACTATGCATGATTGGAATAGATCGATACGTGGCTGTTACAAAGCCAATTGAATATCCGAATTCGTTTATATCAAAAAAATGGTATTATATATTGTCATTTATATGGATATTTTCAGCAGCCTTATCGTTTCCAGCAGTTTTTTATCTTCGAACAGAACGAGCATTTTCTGGTACGTACTAAAAGGTTTTAATATACTACTTAGTATCCAGATCTTTGAGCATTCATTCCATTATTTATCTCCACATACAGATATATTATAAATTCGAACTTTGATTTAGTACATGAGTTCGAGACTACAGTTTTTTGTAGTTGATAACTAATGACGATTATTAATAATTGTGGATAAAACAGAGACGAATCTTTGGTGTAGTACAATAGTAGACTGGTCATTTGAAGGATTTATCATCAGAGTTAGCAAGAATCGATCCTAATTTTTTTTCAGACTCATTTATCAATTGGTTTGATATAGAATGATCGACACTAGTGCTCTGTCTGTCTCAAACACATTTTAAAAACCACTAGGATTTATATAGACTGTGACAGACATTTAGACATGCTGCTCCTTTGTAATTGTTGCAGCCCGGGATCAATGTAGCGAGAGTTTTCATGTACAATTAAAGCGGCTCTATCGTGTTTCACATTTTAATCCCGTAGAAATTTCGTTGAAAGCGTTTTTGGATATTTGTACTTCGGAGCTTGGAGTTGTCTATTGTTAGATGTTGAATGGTTTTTTTTTATTTCGAATTGATTTAGAACTTTGAAGTCCAAAAAATGCGGCTTTTCTTCTTGTAGACATATTTGGATTCTTGTGAAAGACTTACTTTTGATAGTCCCATTCATATGTTCATTCAGATTACACTTCATTGTCTGTTAGTCTAGAGAGGAGTGAATCGACCTTCTATGAACGTTACTTATTTTGTTATATGTTGAATTTAACTTTAGAACAATTATCGATGTCAAATGAAACAATATCGGCACAATTGTTGCCATCTAATGAATGCGAATTTCCGAATAACCCCTATTATGTATTATTTTCATCTATTGCATCATTTTATCTACCATTAATTGTTATGATTTACGTTTATATTCGAGTGTATTCGACAGCTCAACAACAAGCACTAGCACTGCGTTCTGGTTACAAGCATCATTATCTGATAAAATCCGCAAAGTCATTCATTCCAGGATTTCGTTATGAGAAAAGATCAAGAACGGAGACAACAGTAGAAACCGATGATAATGCCACACATAAAACATCACCTATGTTATCACAAAATCGTAGACCGTCGCATGAATTAATAACACTTCGTATTCACCATGGTGCATATCAAAATCCAAATGTAGAACTGCTCAACCAGAATAACGAAAGTGAATCGAAATCAATTAATAAGAGTACAAAAAAATGTGCGCGAAAAAACAAAATTCGGAAAAAAAATTCGAACGATCAAAAGGCGGCTATATTCATCGGTATTGTTATGGGTACATTTGTTGTTTGTTGGTTACCATTTTTTGTTTATCTTGTATTGAGTGGTGCATTTGCTATACGCTTAAAAGACGATCAACATCATAAATTATTATTCAGCATATTTTCATGGTTAGGATATGCAAATTCAGCTTTGGACGTTGTTATTTATCTTTTTACATCGAAAGAATTAAGAGCTACATTTTTTAAATTATTTTTTAAATCATGTGTTTGAATCTGCATATAATTAATCATGATTATATGTATTATTAACAAAATGTAATATTTATAGTGTGAAAGCCGAGGATGTGGGTGTGGATACGGTTTAAGATAAGCCATACACCTACACCCTATTGATGTTAATTTCTAAATATTATTTATCTTGGACATAAAGAATTTATATATCTATTTCTAATTTTTTGCAGCACTAATAAACATGATACCATTTGAACATAATTTTTTTTGTTAAAGTTATGAGGCAGAATACCTATATTGATTGAAATAATTGGTCATTGTTTCAGGATAGTAATGTAAAAAATATTTACCTTTTTTAATATCGACGAGGCAGATTACTTGACTCTCATCGGTTTTACAATCAGTAATTTACTGATGAATTCTGATAATTATCTAGAAAATGGTAGGTCAAGGTTATATCGATCTTACTTTTGAAGTAGGATGTGCATGTGCATCTTTATCATCTTCACCCAAACTTATCAGCATCCACAACATGGATCATAATCATACCTACGCCAACATTATAATTTCCATTTTCGCTGAATTTTTCTTTCGTAGTTTAAATATCATAGAATGATTTCAGAATGAGCCTAGATCAAATACTACTAATTGAATATATCACATTTTATTATAATTAATCAGTTTTTTTTACCAAATCGGTTGGTTACCATTCGAATTGATAGGATGTAACCGTGAGTATGGGTGTTGGTGTGAAGAGGAAGGCAGCCACCGTCACACCCACATATCTGCACCGTGTCTACACATTTCTGCGCGACCGCTATCGTAGTTATAGTAACATAGGCTGTTGATGTGAATGTGAATGTGGTCGTTTTATCCTGAGTCACATCAACATCGCTACACACTTCAACACTCATTAGCAATCATGTTTCACAAAAG
The DNA here is from genome assembly GCA_905250075.1 of Rotaria sp. Silwood1. Lineage (NCBI taxonomy): Eukaryota > Metazoa > Rotifera > Eurotatoria > Philodinida > Philodinidae > Rotaria > Rotaria sp. Silwood1. The sequence continues at coordinate 1,515 of CAJNOP010004640.1, read as the reverse complement.
TACTATGATTGTGAAATAGAAGACTCACGTAATTTCTGTAGTGATTCAGAGGTAGGTATGAGTAATCGGCAGGTGGAGTGACTCTTTAGAGGACGAGACAAATGAAAAAGTGAGGATGTGGGTGTGAGTTAATCAAAATCACTTTCGGGTCCACACCCTAAATGGTTAGATGTTCCATTCTACCAAAAAATTTGTCAATTAAGTGAAATCTGATTTTGTGAAAGGCTTAGTTAGCATTGTATCCAATCAAATATACTTTACTATTCATAAAACTGTTTCTTAATAGTAAGATGTTGAAAACAAATGTATTCCTATTAAAATCTTCTTTTATTTTACTTATCTAAGAAAGCTGTTAGCGCAATCCCTGCAGGATTAAAATGTGAAACACGATGAGGCTGCTGTTGCTAATTAAATGAAAATTGTTTCATTCGATTTACTTTCGGACAGATCTTTCGTATCGTTTGATTAATCCTCTAGAACTGCAATTAAGAATTCATCCATATATTCTAATGAGATAATAGTGCTATATAATCTTTGGTTACATATCAACGTCTATCTCGGTCTGTGATGGGTAAGAGAGGCGTGCCTGTCATACACAATAGACATAGTCACAATGTTAAAAATAATTAATTAGTTGAGAAACTTCTCTTATTAGAGCACAGTTTAATTTATCATCAAAATAAACATATTTTGATGTCATTGCCACAAGAATTAAATAAAACTTCTGGAAATAAAGATAATGTAAGTACAATGTCGCACAGTATAAATTCCAAAACCTATAAATATGTTGACTCTTATAATCAACATTTTGAAATTTGTCGTTTCACACAATCAGACAGAAAAAGTCGAAATGAATTCAGCATTTTTTTTTTCGTAAAATCTTTATATAACATGTTGCTTCCAGTAAAGCAACATCGATTTATCGAAAAAAAGGAGATAACCCTAGGATCTCACAGTTAGCAATTCTAAGCAATTCAAGAAATTCTAAAGACACACACTCAGAGAAGACTAACAATTATAAGGCAACATATAATTATGGAAATTCAAGGAAATTTAGGAAATTCAAGCAAATCAAGCAACTCAGAGGAATTCAAGGAATTCAAAGAATTCAATAGACATCTAAATAGTAAGAGATACAGGGTGTGATACACCATGGAATTATGGAAATTCAAGAAAATTTAGGAAATTCAAGCAAATCAAGTCACCGAGAGGAATTCAAGGAATTCAAAGAATTCAATAGACATATAAATAGTAAGAGATACAGGGTGTGATACACCATGGAATTATGGAAATTCAAGAAAATTTAGGAAATTCAAGCAAATGAAGTCACCGAGAGGAACTCAAGGAATTCAAAGAATTCAATAGACATATAAATACTAAGAGATACAGGGTGTGATACACCATGGAATTATGGAAATTCAAGAAAATTTAGGAAATTCAAGCAAATCAAGCAACTCAGAGGAATTCAAGGAATTCAAAGAATTCAATAGACATATAAATAGTAAGAGATATAGG
>CAJNOP010004639.1:0-10121 GCA_905250075.1 Rotaria sp. Silwood1 | reverse complement strand
GGATGATAGAGAATTTCAAGCTCTATCAGAATACATAATTACTTGTCTCAAAAGATGGCACTATAGTGATAAAAAATTTAAAAAACTAATTTTCACGACAGTGACAAATCAAGTTTATGGGAATCTGAACATGAGAGTGCTTTCATTGTTCTCAATTTATTTTGATAATGAATAGGTCGAAACTAAAACCTAATTATACAGAGTGATAGAAAACTCCACGCGCTTTCAGAATATGTAATTACTTTTAAAAAAGTGTAGTATTATAGTGGAAATATATTCGAAATACCGAGTCCAAATATTTTTGTCCAGGGGTATATATAAGGTGATAGAGAATTTCGAACTCTATCAGAATATACAATTGCTTTTTAAAAAAGGTAATTCTATAGTGATAAAAAATTTAAAAAACTAATTTTGATGACAGTGACAAAATCAGAGACCATGACGTAAATGAATTACAAAATAATTCCCTTTCTATTAGTTTCTACCAGGGTTTACCAGGGTCTACCAGGGCCTACCAGGGTTTCGCGGTACCCACATCGAGACTCTAGTAGACACTGGTAGACCCTGGTAGAAACTAATAGAAAGTGAATTATTTTGTAATTCAGTGTTTTTGAATTATTTTGTAATTTATTTACGTCATTCAGTGCAAAATCAAGTTTTGGGAATCACACTTTTGTCGCATCTTCATTCCACTTGATTAATTTTTCACCATATAAAAGCCAGATATGATCAAAAGGCATATTTTGATAGAGCTCGACGAGGGCTATCGAATGGCATAATTAATTTCCCAATAAGTAGTTTTCGAGTGTAAAAAGAGGTCAAACATAGTGGCTAACTTTTTTTTTCCAAGGGTATATATGAAACTTGAAACATGAATTCCATGGAAATTCTACGCTTCAAGTTTCCTCTTACAACTTTTAAATTTAAAGTGTCAAACAAACAGAACTCTGAAGAATTACGACTCAGAGACATTTACATGCACACATCATCGCAGCTGGTGCGGATGCGGCGAAAGGGGTTTCATCACTGTCGACTTACAGGCATTCACGCGCACACGTCATCGCAGCGTGTGTGGATGTCGCGAAAGGAGTTTCACCACTGTCGACTTAGTCGCATTCACACGCACACATAATCGCAGCTGGTGTGGGTGCTGCAAAAGGAGTTTCATCACTGTCGACATACACCCATCCACACTCACACATCATCACAGTTGGCGTGGGTGTCGTGAAGGGAGTGTCATCAGTGTCGACTTACAGGTATTCAGACGCACACATCATGGCAGCTGGTGTGGGTGCCGCGAAAGGAGTTTCATCATTGTCGACGTACACACACGCACCGACTTATTATCTCAGGAGTGCTGCTGGTGTGAAAGCTGAATGCTGAAAGTAAAAGTTGAAAGCTGATTTGAATTTATGTTTCAAGTTTGCGACTACTGCATATTGATATCGTCAACAATTTTTACAACTAAGTAATAGACATCCAGCGAAGAATTGGAATTATTATCTTAAATATTTACAAACAATTCGAAGTGATTGAAATTTTTTTGTAATTACACAATGCGTAGAACTGATATAATTACATAACTTTCAAAAGCTTCTATTGGAAAGTATCTATATTTCGCTGTTCTTCTTGTAATTAATCTGGATTTATTTTGAATCGATTTGAATCGCTTTTACCAATGGATATTTGATCTTTATTGTTTAAGTAATAATCAACAATTTCATATGATATTTTCTAGGAATATCCCGGGAAAGTAAATTATGTCCTGGGGTGAGTGATATAGAGATAGATAGGTATAGGGGGTATAGGAGATATAGAAGGTATAGGAGATATGGAACTTATGGGAGATATAAGAGGTATAGGAGATATAGGAGATGTAGAAGGTATAGGAGATATAGATTAACTGATACAGCTAATCGATGAATAGTGTTTGGGTTTAAACATCTATTCATAAAATATATTGGTGTCACTTGCCGACCCTTGCTCGAAAAAATCAATCATAAAGCATAAATAACTGTTTACTATATCTTTTTTATCTCCTATATCTCCTATACCTCCTCTATCTCCTATGTCTCCTATACCTCCTATATCTTCTCTATCTCCTGTATCTCATATACCTTCTATATCTCCTATACCTATCTATCTCTATACCTCTTACCAAGGACATAATTAAATTTTCGGGGATATCTTCAAAAGACATGTAATCATGTGATTTAATTTTTGTACAGTAACATTTCAAAGATCGAGAAAGGCATTGGTACTGAACTCTTAGTATGGATCGCAACGTTAGTCAACGTCAGTGGTTGGTTAACTGTATCTTTCGTTATCTACTGGCAATTAGCTTTGATCATGCTATGCTTGTTAACATTGGCCATTGGTGGTTTATTTCTGTTTTCTAAGGTAAGAAATATTGTTCATTAAATTAAATCTGTATCAATTGTCATAGCTCATCTCCAATGAAGCAATGAATGAATTAAGGGCATACGCAAAAGCGGGACAAATCGTTCAAGAAGTGTTTAGTTCACTTCGAACTGTTCTTACTTTCAATGGTGGCAAATATGAACAAAAACGGTAAAAGAATATATAAAACTAGTTTACTTACATCATGTGATAAAACATGTTGTTATTTTTATTGCATTTAGATATGAAAGAGAGTTGCATCCAGCTCATTGGAGTAGTATACGTCAAGGTGTGGTGTTTGGGCTTTTTACTGGATGGCTATCTCTAATAGCCTACCTAATTTATGCAGTTGGTTTCTTCTTTGGTTCTTTCTCTATGTCAAGCAAAGATCATCTTCGTATAAATATTAGTAATATTCTTTTCGTAAGTAATTCATATCATGAGTCAATAAAGAAATGAATATTCGACTACTATCTTAATACAGGTCGCCCCCATTTTTGCACAATCTGTGAGTTACTGCAGTTATATTTCTTCTTTCTTGCAATCATTTTCAGAAGCTCGAGGTGCAGCAGCAGCGGTGTTTCGACTGATTGACGAGGTAAATCCGAGTAAATTAAGATCTCATATTGATGACAATATTCTCTATTTGTTTACATGATATAGGGAAATGACACAAGTATCAATGAGAAAGAAATATTCAAAGAGGATACAGAAGCCATTTATAATATCAATGGTGATATTGAATTTGGCAATGTCAACTTTATTTATCCATCTCGGAAAGACGCACCAGTTTTGTGTAATCTCTCTCTCATTGCTCGTGCTGGTGAGATAACTGCTCTCGTAGGTTCAAGTGGCTGTGGTAGGTCTTTTCAAAAGCAAGAATGTTAACGAGATCTTAGTTGTCTTAATAATTTATTCACAGGAAAAAGTACATGCATATCACTGTTTCTTCGTTACTATGAACCTTCATCGGGTCGAATCATGATTGATGGTCGATCGATAACAGACTACAATATTAAACAATTTCGAGAAAAGGTTGGAGTTGTTAGTCAAGAACCCGTACGTTTTGTTTTTTCGTTTTTCTTTTCTCCTTTTCTATTTGATTCTGTATTGTAATAGATTCTGTTTGGTATGAGTATTTATGAAAATATTCGTTTGGGTAAAGTAAATGCAACACGAACAGAAATTGAACAAGCAGCACAAGAAGCAAATGCACATCATTTCATCATGCAATTACCGGATGTTTGCGTTAAATAAACCTCTTTATCTACACATATGTGTCTTTATTTCTTGTTTAGAAATATGAAACGCTTGTGGGTGAATGTGGTATACAGTTGAGTGGTGGTGAAAAACAGCGTATTGCATTAGCTCGTGCTCTTGTCAAACAGCCTACTTTCCTTTTACTGGATGAAGCAACAAGTGCACTTGATAATGTTAGTGAAAAACTTGTTCAAGAAGCGCTCGATCGAGCATGCAAAGGTAACAATTGTTTTATTTGCTTATCTTATTGATATATGATTCTGTAAAGGCCGTACAACTATTGTTATTGCTCATCGTTTGACTACAATTCAAAATGCTCATCAAATATATGTATTAAATAATGGAACTGTGATTGAGCAAGGTACACATGAAACATTGATGACAAAAGACGGAGGAAAATATCAATCAATGGTTAAACGTCAACAAATGGAAAAAATCGATGATGACGAAGATGGTATGATGAACATGCAAAAAGCAACAGAAGAAGATGAAAAGTCGATAAGTCTGTTGATAATTTTATTGTGATGGTCTTCACTGTTCTTCGTCTTTTTTATTGAATAGTTGAACGCATTCGTTTGTTCAGCGATAGTGAAATAGTTGATGAGAACAAAGTACCAATACTATTGCAATTATTTATAAAAACCATGATTGATAATCTCTCTTTTAGCAAAGTTCAAAGCCATTGATAAAAAGATTTGTTTTTTTAAGACTCTTGTCAATGAATAGTCCTGAATGGATCACTATCTTGATTGGTTGTATAGCATGTGCACTTAGTGGAGCGGCTCAACCAATGTTCGCACTTTTACTTGCCAAAATAATCGATGTGAGTGATTTACCAATATAAATATCGTGCAAAAAAATTGACAATATACATTGTTTTATGTTTATTTGTTTATTGTGCAGGCATTTAAATATTGTTCGACCTCTGAACGAAATCGTCAAGTGTTGATTACTAGTTTCCATTTTATTCTTTTGGGTGCTCTTCTATTGGTTTTTCGTTTCTTTCAAGTAAAAATGCTGTTTTTGAATTTGATCAATGAGTTATTCACTATTTTGTTTTTATAGTATACAGCTTTTGCCATATCAGGATCGAAATTGACACAACGTATTCGTGCGAAAGCTTTTGCATGTCTTCTTCGTCAAGAAGTTGCTTACTTTGATCAACCTGAAAACAGTTCTGGTGCGATTTGTACTCGTCTCTCTACTGATGCATCAGCTGTTCAAGAAATGACTGGTACACGAGTAGGAATTATCTGTGAAATTCTCGTACTGACGTTTTGTACAATTTTACTTGGATGTTTCATAAGTTGGCAATTAACATTGATCGTTTTTGGCCCTGTTTTTATCCTATCTATAGTCATCTATGTAGATGTGCGGGTAGGTCTATGGGTGACTCAACAGTCCAATCAAATTGTTGGACGAGCAAGCACAGTAAGATCAGGCTTTAGCTAATAGTCTTTTTATGTAGAGAGAACTAAAATGTCATGAATTATTTGATAAACCTAATATGCTATTAGGTTGGCAAGAAAGTTTTTGCGTTTTTTTTAAATATCCTAGAACAGTCGAGAAAGTTGTAGAAGTTTCCATACTAAGGGCATATAAATGGGGTACGAATATCTTTCAAAAAACAACAAAACTATGGATATGGATGTTGATCTCGAATTAGCAATGAAGGCATTTCGTAGAGAGTTCCGAGTGCTTCTGCTTCATGAATTTCGTTTGGGTCGCAAAGCAACGGAAGCAACAAGCAACATTTGCGGCACGATGGGCAAGGATGCACTCTCCATCCGTGCAGCGCAACATTGGTTCAATCGGTTCAAGAATGGTAACTTTGAACTCGACAATTCACCTCGTTCCGGAAGACCACTAGAGGTGGATTTGAATGTCGTAAAGCAACTTATCGAAGAAGATCCTAGATTGACTACACAGTGTTTAGCAGAGCGTCTTGTGTGCTCTCATACCATAGCGGAAACACATATGAGCGAATTAGGCAAGACATAGACATATGGAATTTGGATACCACATGATTTGTTACCGCATCAACTCCAACACAGAGTTGACGCTTGTATGGAATTAATGACGTCTCATCAGAACTATGAATGACTTTGCAATCTTATTATTGGCGATGCAAAGTGGGTGTTGTATATTAACCACATGCGAGGGCTGCGCAAATACAGACACAAATTGTATCGGCCGCTTCCTATAATATCTAACATGTCCCTACTGATAAGTATCTATCGGCATGTAACGGTATGTAACAGCATGTAACGGCATGTAACCATTTGTATCGGTCCTATGTATCGCTATAACACCATATATACCCCTGAAAAATCTAGAATTCAAGAATTCATGTAACGGCATGTAACGACATGTATCGACCTTATGTGGGTGTGGGGTGTGGCTGTGGCTGTGGCTGTGGCTGTGGCTGTGGCTCTGGCTGTGGCTGTGGCTGTGGCTATGCGTGTACCGTGTGGATGTGGGTCTCCTCTTCATGTACATCCACCCCCACCCCCAGCCCCACACCCCGCGATACATAAGGCCGACACAAATGCTGTGACATGTCGTTACAGCCCGTTACATGAATTCTTGAACTCCAGATTTCTCAGGAATAGATATGTCGTTAAAGCGATACATACGGCCGATACATACCGTTACATGAATTCTTGAATTCTAGGTTGTTCAGCGATATATAGGTCGATGAACCGATATATAAGGTCGATACATGTCGTTACATGCCGTGACATGAATTCTTGAATTCTAGGTTTTTCGGGGTATATATAGTGTTATAGCGATACATAGGACCGATACATATGGTTACATGCCATTACATGCTGTTCATACCGTTACATGCCGATAGATACTTATCAGTTGGGATATGTTAGATATTATAGGAAGCGAGCGATACCATCTGTATCTGTATTTGTGCATCTATGCCACATGCGCAAGCGACAGTGGCTGGAAGCTGAACAAAGAGGTGTAGCAACACCCAAAAATAACCTCCACCTAAAGAAGATTATGGTGAGCGTTTGGTGGGGAGTAAGAGGAATTATTAATTCGGAACTTCTTTCAACTGGCGGTGCTATCACTGCTGATCTCTATTATGAGCAATTAGATCGTGTTGCCACAAAACTTCAGGAGAAGCAGGATAGAATTTGTGTTTTGCTTGACAACGCCAGACCTCACATTGCAAAGTCAATGCGTGAAAAATATTGAAGCTCAGATGGGTTACGGTTTCATATCCACCTTATTCTCCAGACTTGGCTCCCACGGACTACCATTTGTTCCATTCTCTTTCTAAATATTTGCGCGAGAAAAAATTCGACGACAAAAACGACCACAAAATGGACCTCATCAACTTCTTCGGCCAAAAGTCTCAGGACTTGTACGAAAGCGGGATCCTTTCTCTTCCAGAGCATTGACGACAAGTCATTGATAGTAATGGAGCATACATTGTTGAAAGCTAGTTGTATTCTTGAGGTTGAAAAAATAAAATGAAAATTTTTGAGAAAAACGCAAAAACTTTCTTGCCAACCTAATACATTCATTGTCTTTTACTTGTGCAGCTTGCTGCTGAAATTATTCACAATATGCGTACAATAAAACAGCTGTCGGTAGAAAATGAAGTTTTACGACAATATTCTGAACTTATTCATCAAATGTTTATGTTGGTCATTTGTATATTATATACATGTATAAATTTTTAATCAATCTTTTTTCGTTATAGGTTGTCTTGGAAACCTTTGATACTAAATGCTATCGGATATGGCATATACTGGACGCTAGATGTACAGACCATGGCATTTCTCTATTGGTGTGCTCTTGTCCTCTTTGAAAAGAACGAACTCGCGTTGAATCATATTTTAACGTAATTGAAACCTCAGTTTGATAATCTAGAGACAATGTTTTGTACCTTTTGAATTTATTAGGATCGTTGGTTTTGCTGCTTTTTCGATCGAAGTACTAAGAACCATCGGAATAATGTAACATTTGCAATCTCCACTTTTCTTTTTTTCTTCTACTGTCTCCATTCTAGGTCTAACCGTATCGTTTCATCAGTCTCGGGTGCTGAAGCGTTTTTTGATTTATTTGATCGAATACCAACTATCGACAATGCATCTACTGAAGGACATGAATTGGTAGGAGAACACGGGAGATAACTATTTTCTTTCAATCATGGATATACTATAGATATAATATGATTTGTGTAGGTTGATTTTCGTGGTGAGATAAAATTTGATCAAGTCAAATTTATCTATGCAACTCGACCAACATCTGTTGTTCTTGACAAATTTCAATTGAATATCAAGCCAAGTAAGTGAGATATGTTTCGACTTAATCATGTTTTGTTTTTAAATTTTTATTCACTGATAAGGTCAACGTGTAGCTCTTGTTGGTATGTTTGAATTAAATGTTTCTTTTAAATGTTAATTATATAATATGATCAATATAGGGGCATCCGGATGTGGAAAATCAACAATTATTCAACTGTTGGAACGATTTTATGATGTTACAAGTGGTCAACTAGTTAGTAGTTCTTCGATGTATAGTGTAAGTAATTATTAAAAAAAATTTCACTCAATTTAGCTTCTTGATGGCATTGATATTCGAAAACTAAACCTTCATTGGGTTCGTTCTCATTTTGGCCTTGTCAGTCAAGAACCAATTTTGTTCGACTTAACAATTGCTGAAAACATAGCATATGGCTTAGAAAATATTCCAATGAACGACATTATCAATGCAGCACGTAAAGCTAATATTCATCAATTTGTTGAGCAATTACCTCAGGTAAAACCATACAAAATTATTTAATGTATCTATTACTATTGTATGATATTTTTTTAGAAATATGAAACAAAAGTAGGGTGGAAAGGCAGTTTTCTGTCAGGGGGTGAGAAGCAGCGTGTTGCTATTGCTCGTGTTCTTCTACGTCGACCTAAAGTATTGCTCTTAGACGAAGCTACAAGTGCCATGGATTCATACAATGAACAAGCAAGTTTGCTTTTTTCCTATTTATCAATAGAAGCTTCATCTTCTTTTTGTCAATTATAGATTGTACAAGAAGCTCTTGAACAAGCTCAAACAGAAGATCCTAGTCGAACATCACTCATCATTGCTCATCGGCTATCAACTGTTCGTGCATGTGATTTGATTTGTGTATTTAATAGAGGACATATAGTGGAAAGTGGTACTCATAAGGAATTGATACAACGACGTGAAGCTTATTATAAGATGCTTGCTCAACACAATTTAAAATAACCATCATTGAACTATTTTGAAAGTGAAAATACACTTTGTTCAACATTAAGAGAAACTTTGCCTAATAAATCTAGCGCATGATATAGTTACATGGCTGAAGAATATACTGTACAATTTTTATTATTAATAAGAAGTTGAGTGTTTAATAGAGTTACACACTATGAAATCGATTGTTTTTAACTTATTGCTCCTAGTTGAATTATAGTACAAATGATGATGGTCTCGATAATTACTGCAAGTTAGAATTATTTATACAAAAGACAACTCAGCATAAAAAAGCCTAGCTTTCATACTTAATCATAATAGCACTAATTAATCATGAAGTGATAAGTAATAATCCTATTTATAACCATAATGATTATTAGTATCCTTTTATTATCGATATCTTATCAATCCAGTCAGATAATTCTCATATAAAAGAAAGTTCATAAAAAATCTAACCACTCGTTGGGTGTGGGTATGGGTGTAAATCAGAGATGAGCACAGGACAGGACGGTCCTGGTGTCCTGGTGTCCTGTCCTGCAGGACAGGACGTGATTTAGATTTTTGTCCTGTTCTGCCGCCCGCCAGGACAGAGATTGCCAACAGGACAAAACAGGACAGGACGTGATTTTGATTTTTGTCCTGTCCTTCCGCCCGCCAGGGCAAAGGTAGCGATTAGAACAGGATGGAACAGAACAGAAAATTTCTCGTATAAACTTTCTTGTTCTATTGTTATTCTTATTTTATTAAACGACTATCATTTTTGACGCGTCACTTTTTAAGACTCGACGTATGTGATGATTGATAGATATCGCTATTAAAATGAATGATAACACTAATTCAAATATTCGTTAAAAAAGTTATCAATTGGATGTATCCATCGATGATTCAGAAATTTTCACTCACAATATAAACAGAAAGCAATAAGAAACAAGTGTTCTTTGTTCTTGTCACCTTTAATTGTTTTTGTTCGACTTCGTATTTATTTGTTTAGATTTATTGAATATCAGAATAAATATTCAGCATGAGCAGTATAGAAATTTCATCGTCGTCAAACACAATTAATTCTTCAAAACTTAAACAATTACTCAAATTCAAATCAAATAAATATAGTGTTATAAAAAAAGAGTCGTCAACACCATTAACAGGTTGGTGGGAAGTCTTTGGTTATCCAGAAAAATTAGATGAACATGGTGTATTTCAAAGAATCTCAGGATATGTTA
>CAJNOP010004637.1:0-10123 GCA_905250075.1 Rotaria sp. Silwood1 | reverse complement strand
TTATGATCATTTTACTAATTTGAAGCAAATATTTTCGTTCTATATTTTTCGAGAAAAATCTTTCAATGAAGTTTTAATCTAAAATGTTTCATATAGGCACTTTTCCTAGTCATTGGACAGTTCTGAAACTTTCAACGAAAACGATCATGTCTTCTTCAAGATATTCGATTTCCAAGTAAACTCGATTACTTTGTCCTCATATTGTAAACTTCTGCTTTCTTTGTTTTTGGATATTGAATATCTCGAGAAAGTCATGTTCATTCCAGTTGAAACTTTCAAGATTACCTCATGACTATGTAACGTGTCTCAAGACAAACTTCAAGTCAAAACTCTTTCTTTCGAACTTTTTTGGACACGCTTTGCTCTGAATAATAACTTCATTTAAATAGTCACGACTTATTATTGGTGGACCATGGACTAGAACCAAGGAAAGTTTGTCTCAGTAGGTATGCACAATCTGCCGGTAAAATGAAAAAATTTCCCCAACAGTCGTTCGCGCAGACAGATAATTCTACATGGCTGAACTGCTGGTGTATTAGAGGACACATTTTTAACAGTAAATTTCATAAAATAAGACTCCTGATGTGAAAAACTTCAGCAATATGAATAGTTTTATAAAATTATATTCACCGCCTATTGAATTTGATGAATATCATTGAACTAAGAAGATACTTTCCGTAAAAACTCGTTGCAAGGAAAAACATGCAATTCTTACTTTAAAAAAATAAAAATGACCATAACCTTGTATTATATTTCTGCATTTCAATATATCTTTTTTCTTCAGATGATATCTCGAATCTTTTTCTATATAATGATATATTTCAATCAATTAACTGTCTATAACATTGCCATGGATAACATCAATTTAGTGAAAGCAATCAAAACTTTTAAATCACTTTTTAGAATCATCTACAATTCAAGATGATATCATCAATAAAAAAGCTGGTAAACAATTAGCCGAACATAAACTTCATACATCATAAAATTTAAATATTAACTTTAGAAAAGTCAACCGAATCTTTTCTACTCACAAATGAAAGTTTATAGCGAAAATCGATTTCACCTGTACTGCCAAATATTATTGAAGATCTTTATGCGCTTCTTATTGAATCGTAAATTCTTCTTCAACAAAAAGAAATCACTTTTTTGTTATTTTTAAAATAGATTTCAGCAAATGACAGACATCGAGCAAATTTCATTAAAAAGAAATCTTCAACTTAGTAAATTAATTTTGTTTCCTTCAAAAACAAACCCTTGTTTTAGAAAAAATTTTAATTTCTAACTCATTTAAATACTTCAAAATTACAAAATTTCTTTCAACAACGAATTAATCGAATAGAAAATGTTTTAAACGATCAAAAATATCATCAAGAACTAATTAAATCTGTACATACACAAATTATTGACATTGAATAAATAACTAATGAAATAAATATAGATTCAGAAAAACAAGAAATTTTTCATAATTTAAATAATCAATTCTATAAATCCAAAGTTATTTTAATCAAATTCAAAAACATGAATGTTTTGAAATTCAACCGATATTTCGAACACATCTTGAATTAGCTTTTCGAACACTTGATATAGATTTACAACTAACAGGGCAAATTTTTAATGGTAAAACATTAACAGATATTATTCCTAATAAATTATCGATTATAATAAAAACATCTTTGCAATCTATGACACCGATTGAATTACAAATTCATAAAGATATAACATTGATTCATGATAATTTATCAATTATAGCTATGAATATGAAAAATTGTCAGACCATAATTCATGAAAAGAAAATATCACAAGATTTACTAAGAATAGATATTGTAAGTTATTAATATTAGATTGTTTATTATCTAATCGAATACTTATAGAATGATCGTCTTCAAATTATTAAAAATGCATATTTAGAACAGAAAATAAACGAAAAAAATCTACAATCGATAAAAATGACTTTGAACAAATTTGTTGCATTTGATCAAGAACAAATAGAATTTATTAATAATTAGAAGATATTTATAATATGTTAAATAAAGAGTCAAATAAAATTCAAAAGAATTTATTAAATATTACAACTGCTCGTTATCATTCTAATCATGCAAATTTTTCATTAAATGCTAAATTAAAATATCTTCCAGTTGATAATTCAGAAAATTTAATAGAACAACCTTTATGTCTTGTTGATGAACTTAATCTTATTAGATTACCATTTGAATCAGATCATTTTCATATGTCAAATGATAAACGTGAATTAATAATTGTTGATAAAAATGAAATACCATTATCTGAACCAATCATTTTTAAACAATTAACATTGGAATCGATTGAACTTGAATATATTGGTGATTATCGAAAATCTATTCAAATTATTGAAATATCATCACATCATTCAATAAATAAATCTATTACTCTTAATGTAAAATCGATTTCTTTTGATAAATTACCAGCAAGTAAGTCCTCATTCTAAGCAGATATTATAGAAAATCATTTTTGTTCTACAAAACTATTGTTTTCATGCTTCTTGTTGTACAAAAATTCAGAAGATTCATAATCACTCAGTCGTCCAACTGTAACCCATGAAAGACTGTTAATTAATGATAGATCTATTGAGAATTAAAATATGTAATCAAATTTAGCATCTTTTAATGTATTTTTCACAATGTTTGAAGTAAAACTTCTAACTGTTCAATGAATAAATTACATCAGTTTATTTGAAATTGAATTCCGTATATAACGAGATCACAATAAACTTTTCCGAGAGAAAATCTAAATTTTGAAAACACTAATTACCACTAACTACCCATAAATACTTCCGAACAATATGAGCAACAGGCTGTTATTTATGACACTTTTTTGAAAATCTTAAGTAATGCATTCCTTGCTCATCAAAAACTTTGATTAGAAGTCAATTGATAAAATTGGAACGACTTTAGATTTTCAAAAAAGTATCAAATTCAAATATTTATAAACTAAGAGACGGGTACCTGATTGAGAAAAGTCTAGAATCACAAAAAAAAGGAATTTTTTTACATATTCGATCTGAAAAATATCATTTAGGTATTTTGGACGGTTTCAGCAATATTTTATAGAGGCATATCGACACGAAACAGGATCGAATTCAACTCCAATTTTTAGGACTCCGTTGTTTTCCATGTTCATTCAATTATGCTTTAGATCTTTAAGAAAAAAAACATGAAAAGTATTCTATTTGTTATGCGCTACTTCTTACATTCTTCCGCGTCCAATCAACTGTATTATAATATGAAATATAACAATCGATCTATATTTTTTTCTAGGTCAAGCATTATTTGTTGTCGATAGTAATGATCAACTACTTGATCATACTTATTCATCATTAAATATTTCCGATTGTGATCTTGTCACTTTTTATACGATGAAAAAACTAATGAACAAATATTACTTACACCTGAACAATATCTGATTACTATTCAACTATCTGATATTGGAATTCAAATACGACATTCAATTGAGAATATAATTTCAAACAGATTAAATTTATTTGATGGAAAACCACGTGAATTATTTACATATTTGAAAGCATCTGAAAATAAAAATGAATTTTTAAAAATAATATCCGATGAATATGAATTTATTAATGCTTATACACAAAATCGACTTGATAAATTAAAAATCGAAGAAAAAATCATCGAACTCATTATACCTATCTTAGGTAAAATAAATTATTTAAAAAAAAATATATTAACCAAATTCTTTTTTTTCATAGACAAACAGTATGATGATATTTCAATCGATCAAATTGAATACAAACGCGAACAATCTAATATGGATAATCTTCTTAATACAATGAAATCGAAAAACTCAAACAATTGGATCATTAGAAATTCAAAAACTTGAAACTAATCTTATTCAACAATTAACTCTAATATCTATTCAATTTGATGATCCATTAATTAATAATTAAACTAGTTAAAAATCCTACCAATCATATGCAAGATACTCAACTTCTCAATGAACTTCGACCAATTATTCTTTCGGATTAATATTATTTGTTCTTATATTAAATTATGTTCTTAATTTATAAATGATTAGGTATTAAAAATCGTGCAAAAACAATTGAAGAAAAATTTGAAACATTATTAATAAATATTCAAAACAAATCTCATCAATTAAAACAATCAGAACGCATTCGATTTGAATATTTTCAATTTTTATACATACGATTTAATGAAGAAATGGAACATGAAAAAAATATCGAATATTTATATGATAAAATCGAAAAAATGCAATATGATCTTCATCAAAAAATGAGTATGAGTTATTCTAACGCATGAATATATCTAACTATCAAGCATCGTTCCATTGTATATTATGGCTATGAGTGAGTTTTGATGAGACGAAGAAAAGGTTAAAAGTATTCAGACATATGATCTACTGATGAAGAGATATCGCTGTTTTAATTAAACTTTTACTAAGAGCAAGACATGTCGTTCTTGAGATATTCAATTTCCAATTACACTTCATTACTGTGACCTCTTATGGCATTTTCGGTTTTTTGAAAATGTCTCATTGAATATCTTCATATTAAATAAACAACAATCACTTAAAGATAGATCGATTTTGTCTCCAAGGGGATCAGTCGATTTAGAATTATAACATTGCTCCTCTTTCTTCCTGAGAAAGGTTCGAAACCTCAGCTTATTACTAAGCAGATAATTCATTTTTACTGTATCTTTTAAATGCATATCATGTCTCATCCTTTAGAAAAAACTTATTTTCCAATTTCGACTGGAAACTTTGTACATAGACACGTTTTAATGATAGTAGTTTATTATGAAAGGTATCTGTACAAAATTTGAAGTTGAAGTATGAAAACTAGTTATCCTGAGATGAACCACGGCGTTCATTTAAAAACTACCATAAAAGTCCAATATCTCTGCAATAAAAAGCTAAGATTCAGAACTCTTTGTAGAGTATTCATTGCTTATTTGCATCTACATGATCCACGTAATTCAGACTCAACAGCAATTACTTAACTGACAAACTTTCGTAGTAAGCGTGTTCTTAAGAAGTCAAATATCATATATCATTTTTGTGATATATATTTGTTGGATTTATCCTTTGTGAATTAATAATTGTAACATTTTTTATTTTATTAATAGCTGATTCATTAGAAATAATAAAACTTGAAGATCTTAATAAACTAATAAAGAATGTATATGATATAAATCAAATTGAAATTCCTAATTATTTAAAAACTAAAAATGAAAAGTTAATACATATATTTAATTTTATTCTTCGATTTCTTCATAATCAATTAAAAATAATTGAACAATATAAAAATAAGATATTTAATGAATTAGAACAATTTCAAATTAAATCAATAGATAATAATGAAAATTTTTATTTTCAACAAATAATTTTTATTAAAAATGAAATAACAATTAATAATCATAAGAAATTATTAAGACTTATTAAAAAAATTGAAAGTTTTATTAAATAAATTAGAAACAATTAGTGAAAAAAATTTACAATATGATTTTCTTTATTCAAAATTTGATCGATTATATGATATATTAATGAATAATTATCAAATTAATCTTCCTGCTAAAACAAATATTGAATTCATACGTGATACATTACGTAGTAATAAAAAGAACCTCAAGAAAGAAATGCAAGAATTTGATACAACAAGAAATGAATTATTACGAAAACTTGAAGTTTTAAAAAAGAAAGAAGAATTAAAACAACGTACAATGTTAATTTCAATTAATGAAGTAAATATTTTTCATATATGATTGCAAATTAACTACAGAAGAAACATACGATTCTAGTTTTTGTTAATGTGATCAAGACTGTTTTGACAATAAAATAAATGAGACTGATATTTTCTGAAGAGCAATAATTCTATTGCTGATGATCGATGTACAAACTAATTTATCAATCTATTCTTTTTCTGAATACCATTATTAAATGTTAAACCTATTCTATTAAGTAATGAGTCGAGAATAGAACCAGTCGCATTAGTCCTGGACATGAGTCTGAAAATTTTTGAACCAACAGGCTTTAGCTGATAGTTCACTTGTTTTTGAATCCAGACCCAAGGCATCTTAACTTGGTCTCGACTGGATCTGCATCTAAATTTTTTCCGATATGTGGCATTCTCTATGTGTATGGACAAATGAAGGATAAAAACTTTTAGTTCTTAAACAATAGTCAATCTAAAGTCCAATTGTTTCCTGATTAGACATATAGTTAGATACTAATATAGTTATATTTTACGATACTTTGTTACTTTTCATTCTAGGAAGATCAGTTAAGTTCATTAAGTGCATATATTCAACAATCAGAAATTGAACCATTAAATATACATCATGAATTTTACTCAATGAAAATTCAACAAATCACTAATGATCTCGTTTCTATGTTTCATTCAAAGACTTCTGATTCAAGTTTATTTAATACGAATCAATTTAGCAAAATATTCGATCATTTGAAAACTTATGAACAAATTTTAAATAAACAAAAAATTAACAATGATAACAAATTAAAACATGTTGAAGACGAAATTTCTATAGCACGAGGATATTCATTATTTGACAGTCTTGTTCGTGAACAAATGGACAATCTAATAAAACAACCAAATGAATTTGCACATCATAAAGAATTAATTATTAAAATGCAAGCAATTCTAAATGAGACAATCAATCAATTTCATTCATTATTTATGTTTGATTTTGAACACGACAAAAATCAAGAATTACTTAAACAAATGAAACAGAGAGGTATATATACAGTGGTTCCCAAAATTGTTTGATCTGGTTTAGTTTCAATTTTTTTCCGATGTTGTCAATGCTAAGAAGAACTTTAATAATAATTTATGTAGAGAATTTTATTTTCAGCAGTACTTTTTCAAGATAACAAGGACGGCTAGTTTTTCTAAGATAGTTTTCTGCTTCGTAGAATTTACAACCACAATGATTATTGAATTATATAGCATGATAGAGCAAAGACACCATACAACTTTGTATGACTTATTTTAATTGAGATACATCAATCTTACGGAAGGTATACAAAAGTTTTAGTCTACGAAATAACAGAAGAGTGACTTTGATAACTTTCGGAAGATTGATGTATCTTAGTGAAAATAAGTCGTAAAAAACCGGAAGACATTCTGTTTTGTAGAGAATTATTTCCTGTATAATCGTAAGTAATTCAAATAGAATTCCATCAGATGAAAAATTTGATTTTTGAGTCTTCAGATGACGTATTTTAGAAAACGTGAACGATCAACGGAAAATTAAAACTAATCCATTCGAATGTGCGTGAATGGGCCTGTTTCTCTCACCCACATCCGTTGATAATAGTGGAAATAAAACTGAAAATAAATCTAGTCGAATAGTTTATGGAAACCACTACGTGTTTCTATTGTTTAGCTATAGATACAATTATTCAATCTGTTCAATACGAACGTTTATCCAAGCATATATCTCCTCATTTACTCTTATTACATAAATTAACTTCTCAACAAGAATTAATACCATCAATAATATCATGTTCTGTCATATTACACCAATTAGAAATACAAACATTCATACAACAAGAATCTCCATATCAAATGTTTCATTTTCAATATCAATCATCAACAAATTTCATCATTAGATTCTATTGATTCAATAAATCATCAAATTTTACAAACTGAAATTAATTATTTACAAAAACAATATGATGAAGCGAGTGCTATTGGTGATTTTACTCAACAATCAGCTGCTGAACACATTATTTCAAATAAACTTCTAATGATTGAATCTTTTCAAGAACAAGAAAAATCATAAAAAGATAGTCAAATAGAAATTCAAATTTCTTTCACAATCGATAATCAACAAACAGTTGAATATAAAAAATCTAAAACTTCAATAAAATCATCAACTATCAATGAAAAATCTCTTGATACAAATCAAATTAATGAACAAATACATGAATATTTGAACAATTATGATACAATTTTACAAAAACATATACAAAATGATCAAGCAGAACTTTCTAAAATACAAACTGATATTGATCAAGTAGAAATTCAAACAGATAAATTATCGTCTACCCATATAGAACAAGAATCAAATAAAATAATGCATCAACAAACGACTGATACTATTGAAGATCTTCATCGATTAAGTATACTTCTAAAACAAAAAGATAAAATTCCTCTCCTAATTCATAATAATTTAGAAACATCTCTTGAAAAATTTCAACAAGAAAATAATCGCGAAAAACAAATTGATATACAACTTCAAATCTTAGATAAAATAGATCAATTAGATAACCAATTCATTAATCATAAAACTTTAGAAAATCTTCGTAAACATCTTCACGAAGAACAACAAAAACAACAACAAGCTTCATTAAATCTTTCATCAGATAGACAAATGCATAGTGATACTCATATTCAAATTATGCTTGTTCCAACTCATCTATCAAAATCATCAACAATGACGATTGACAAAGAAAAACAAATTAAAAATATTTCACATCAAACCTGCTATTAGTGAATTAATACCAAAGATTGATTCAGTCGAACAAACTAATCTTTCATTAGTAACAACTAATGCAAAAGAATTATATCAAGAATTACAAAAAATGAAATGATTTTTGAAAATACTCAACAAGTATAAGATATTGTAGATGTTAAAGTTCCACCACTAAGTGTTGTAGAATAAAAAATTCTATTAGATATAATTTGATATTTCTAGAAAATTCCAATGGCCAATGAAAATATATGTAGAAATCGAACATGATGAAGAATATCACACAATTGATACTATTCATAAAATTTGTGTACCTAGTCAAAATCGTTTGCAATCAAATTCTATTGTAGCCATGAATAGTTCATCTTCATCTAAAATAGTTGATATGCCAAATAATTCTGAATATCAATCATTACGATTAACAATAGTCGAAAATGTTGAGAAATATTCAATTATCGAAAGAAAATCTAAAGATCGAAAAATTGTTATCTCAACACAATGATCTATTCCTCAATTGAAACGAGAATATGTAAAAAGTTTATATTCGACATGGAGTAAATGTTTTCATATTCAATATTTGATGAAGGAGTTATAAAGAAAAGGATATAGTGAAATTTTCAGTACAATATTATTATGTTTTCATGAAATAACTTTCAAACAACGATTGAAAATAGTTAATAGGTCAAACCTAAGATTCTCTATGATTGTCCATTATCAGTGTATTACGCAGTATAGAGGTCAAGTCCACATTCACTTTTCGGAAGCAACGAAGGTCTAAAAATATGTCTGTTGATTTCTACTTGAAATCGAATGTATTTTTTTTCATCTAAGTTTAAATTAAAATCAAATAACTTATTATACACTTGTTTGATAAATATCTCTTGAAAACATAATGTTATTGAGTTGTTTAGAAAATTTCATACGATCTAAAGGAGAAGAACTTATACATGTTTTAAATATTGATAGTTTGTTGATATTAACTCGTCAAAATCAAATATTGATGAATAATGAGCAAAAAATGAAGAAAAATTTCGTGAAAAAATCAAACGAAAAACACATTTAGGTCAACTTGAAAAAATAAAACAAGGTAATATTGTTAATCATCATTGAGTAGATTTATCAAAGCATGTTTTACTTGTTCCACAACAAGCAACTTATGAAGAAAATCTCGAACTAATACCACCATTAATTCATGTAAAAGATACAACTAATTTTACATTCAATCAAATAAACATTGCTCCATTAAAATCTAAAAGATCATTACCAGTAGTATCAATATCTGATACAAATAATAAATCTTTTGATGTCAATACAATTGATCATCAGAGTCAAAAATCTGAAATGAAACTATCATCTTATTCTACAACTATTCTTTTTCCTGTTCAAGAAGAACCAGAAGAAATTCAGATATCCGAAGATATACTATTTACTAATATAACAAATAAAATTAATGAATTAATAACTTTTGATAATAATGAAAAATTAAAATCTCTTCATGAAATGCCTTTAAATTTGTCGATTACTGTTCCATCAGATCAAGGGGGAAAAAGCGGATTGTGGTATCCCGGTATCCTCCGTATCCTCTGTATCCCCGTCGTATCCTCCGTATCCCCATTGTATCC
>CAJNOP010004636.1:0-10127 GCA_905250075.1 Rotaria sp. Silwood1 | reverse complement strand
AGCTTTTTGCTGCAAAGCGGATCCATATCACTGTTGTAAAGCTTTCCCTCTTTCTCGCACGTATGCCTCTGAGATCGGAAAAGGTTTTGCCATATATGTCGAGAGATAGATCAGTACAATATAGCTTTTCTCGAATACCTGGCGCATTCAGCGCTTCCCTGACGTTTTATTGCTATTCCTTTCATATATTTTTCTGTGATCTGAAGTGTTTTGCCGTCATTCACACACATTCCTCGACAGTTGAAGCTTTTTTGGTGTAGGTCAACCGATGACAGGTGTCTGAAGCTGTTTGCTTTTCCACTCAGCAACTCGTTGGAGGTTGAGAAATTTTCGGGGCAATCCAGCGAGAGATGAGTCAGTATTCTAAGGATCCGCTCAAGATTCTGACACTTTGATCATTTTCGGAAAAATTTCACGGTCTCCTTGGAACATGGGTACGTGATCAGGAAGCTTTCGTTACCACCCGAAGGCATTTGTTAGTATGTTGAAGATTTTCGCCAGGGTGTGACACATCCATCGATGCTGTGACAAATTTACTCCTTCGAAACCATTTTCAGTGGGGTTGGGTAGAGTGTATGAGTGTGGCGGTATTGGTGTGGAGTAGCGTGGGCATGTCTGTAAGTATCCGTGTGGTTTTTGATGTATGAGCGTGCGGTGTAAAAGTGAGTTAGTATGAGTGTACTGTGGGTGTGGATGAAGACTTTTCCATGCACCCATGTCCACATGACATGACAGCCCATACCGTTCTTCCGAAGCTCATAGCTTTTTTTTCTTACTAATGTTTTTTACATCGGAAAGTTTCTGCTGTCAATCAGAGATATGAATCGGTAGCCTGGAACTTTCCTGCAGGCGTTGTAGCCTTGATCTATCGCTAAAATTTCGCTGTCGATCACAAATATTTTTCTCGAATGAAAAAGCTTTCGCCTCCACTTACAGACATTCATCGAAGGATTAAGCTTCTTGATACTCTGCACACACTCATGGCAGCCATTGGAAACCTTTCTTTTTCTCTTGCGAGTCGCTCTGTTCCCGTAAAGCTTTTGACTGCCACTCAGAAACGTCGGTTGGTAGCTTGAAGCTTTGTGTGGCTGCGTTGAGACATGGTTGATTTCTGAAGCTTTTCACTTTTCTCTCACCGATTTCTGTGAGATCGAAAACCAATCCTCGTCTTCCGAAGATATAAGTCATTACCGTGAAGTTTTTCTCAAGCACGTAACACAGCGATCAGCTCCGAGAAATTTTCGGGCACTCTCTAAAACATTCCTCTGCTTTGAAGCAGCGCTTACAATCACTCATAGACACTCCGAAAATACTGAAGGCTTTGCTCTTACGTACACAGATGATAGCGTTTTGATACTTGCGTGCTGTTGCTCTCAAGAGTTCTCCTTTCATGAAAAAGCTTTCGTCATCCCTTTGGAACAGACGCTGTGGATGTCCGTTGTCGAAGAATGAGAGTGTGCGGATGCGTAGGTAGGTAGATGTGCAGGTGTGGGTGTGGGGATATGGCGTGAGTGTTGGTATGTGGCTTTGGCGGCTGTATGGCGTAGGCGTAGATGGCCGTTACTGAATGATGGTGTGGGTCGGTGGATATGGGTCGATCCAGGTGTGGGTGCGAGAGTTGGAGGGTGGTTGTGGGTTTGTAGTTCGATTCTTTCACTATCCACAGCCACATCTCACACATACACTCATCTTCACCGACCCATATCCACTGTGTTGCGGTAACACATTTATCTGTTATTCTAAGGTTTTCGTTCGCGCACAATAGGATGGATTGGTGCTCTGAAATTTTTTTCTGTCCGTCAAGCCAATGCCTGGGAGCTATGAAAGTTTTCGTTGTGATTCCAAGAGATTGGTCGATATCCGGAAGGCTTATACAACTCTGCTGGTATATGCCTGGCTTACCCTGTGATCGTAAAACTTTGGACCACACTCACAGACAGGATGTGGGTGCGTGGGTGTGGGTGTGGGTGGGTGTGGGTATGGGTGAGTGTGGGTGTGGGTGTGAGTGTGGGTGTGGGTGTGAGTGTGGGTGTGAGGTGTGGATGTGAGTCTTTTCTCCATCCACATTCACATCCACGCCCACACCTCACACTCACACATCCACACCCACCCACACCCACACCCATACCCACACCCACACCCACACCCACCCACATCCACATCCATACCCACCCACACCCACACTCACACCCACCCACACCCACACTCACACCCACCCACACCCACACTCACACCCACCCACACCCACACCCACAATGTAGCTACTGTTGTCTTCATCCTCCTTCGGGTTAATCCTCGAGAAAAGTAATAAGAAAGTAATTCGTATATCACAACAAAGCTGTTACCAGCATACGAACTGTGATCGCATATTAACAACGTATGTCATGATCTGTGGATTTTTGACTAGTGTCTGCTACATCTATGACGGGTTTCTAGGGAGTTTTTACGTTTTCTGTCATGTCTGTCAGGAAGAAGAGGCCACTATGATGTATGGACCCAACATTTATATCCTATACATTTCAATACTCCTTTCATGTCGTGTTTCACAAAAAGTATAGAAATGCATGAGGAACATCAAGAGATAACATCACGTGGTCATATACCTGATAATAGGCGAGATTCCTTTTTTGTTTATGCCCCTTGATGAGCACATAAAAACATGCGTCAGATGTGATCAGTATCATTATTGTTTTCTTTTGGTCTTTCGCATATCTCATATATGACGACAACTTTGAAATTTCACTCTGAGTAAACCGATCAATGAAAGATCATTAATGTTTTACATATTATTCCAAATTTTCTATCCAAAACTAGAACTACATTTTCTATGAGTGCACCGTATGTAAAAGGCTAGTGGTATTATAATCTTAGCACTTAAGAGATGAGGAAAACGAAAGAAATTCAATGCACACAATCAAATATTTTTCAAGTGTGTCTTCCAGTGCCCATGTAGCTTCACGAAATCGAGACATTTATTCAAAACATCAATATAGAAACATTGATAGCTAGGTGTTTTTGATTTCTCGAGAAATATTATGAAATTACTTTAATTCAAACTGCTCTTTTAACGTTCAGGTAAAATACAAACGCAAATAGCGCGACTTATTTACTGAAAATCAAAGTAAGCTACTACCATATTTCCATGCTTCTCTTCGACATGTGCAAGCTAAAGTTCTGTTCGACTCCTTGTTATGATAGTCAGACAACATGTACGAATAAATTCTTACAATCCCCCCATTTATTCCGTTGATAACATAATCTTTTCTGTTCCAAAACTATTATAGAGCAGCAAAATTTATTTTTTGTGTTCTCGCATGAGTGATCTCCAACGAGAGTTTACTATAAAGTCATCATAGAATTGATTTCACATGCGGCAATCTTTGACGACCTCAACTACCAGATTCCATCATCGATATAATTTATCTCTCATATAGTATCACCAGTTCATACGCTCGCAAAATTTGCACATAAAACCTTAGTTATTCTTTCCGAAAAGCCGATCGTTTTTTTATGGATCACACAAATATTCACGAATCTACTGAAAAACTGCTCAGTATTCCACTATTTTGGAATTTCTCCCCTGTTCTATCTATTTTTCTCTTCTCGCAACTATCAATAGATAGAAGTTCAAAAATGAGATATATAGTGCGAGTTTCACATCACACGAAGGTCGATTTTGTGTTGAATGCCAAGCATATGTATACTCAAATCTAATGAAAGAAACCTATTTCTATGGAATTGTGAGATTTAAACCATGTTCCACATTATTTTAATTATTTTTAAGATTACTAATCAATAGAACTTGAAAAATTAGCCTTATGACCCAAATTTCGCGTTTTAGTAAGAGTGGTTTCACAAAAAGTTAGCGAGATACAATCTATATATTAAAAAATAAGCGTTAATTTCTGAACTAGAATGGTTATTTCTTTTCAAATGTTATCTGTCTTCGGCATAAAAGGTTCAGATTTATAGAGAACTCGAAATTTTGGTTCAGAAAAGATCTTTTCCGCTCAATTTTAGTGAAAAGTTATTCTTTGAGGGAGTATGCCAATAATGATAAAAAAGGTGCGTAGAGTGGTTAGGATTATTTTAGTAATGAAAGAGGTTTGAGAGCTCTGATTGTGATATTCGTAATTAGCACCCCTGAATCTACCAGTATATATGTTTTGATCCATGAAGGAAAAAAAAATTTTTTTCATGATACCTGAGGGGACCTCAAGCTCAAAAATAGTGACTGTCGCTTTTCGAGAAATGAAGTTGATAAAAGTGATTAGGAACGATTTTGCATTCGATGCACAAGAAACGCTCACGCTCATGAGCGCTCATATGAGCGTGAGCTGTACAGCCCTACTTCCAAATGGACGATACAAAAATTTATGACCAATCCCCACTTCGTTGGGCTGCTCGTCTCTTCGATTGACAAAATCGGCTTTAGAGTTCTAAGATGTTAACCCCAGGCTCCGCTTTCCCGACGCCGATTTGACTCGCCAGCCTTTATAAAATTTTGTTAATTTTCTCAAAAACCCATCCATACGATGAATAATGCAGGTGTCGGATTTTTCTTTATTCCGTCCTCAGTCATCTCCTAACCTAATAGTAACATTTCTCGGACACTTACTAGTAAGAAAAATGTTAGGCTACATCACTGCTCCCTATCGATAGCGCTTCAGAAAGTTTTGGCACCCAAACCGACAGCACCTCGGTAAATCCAACTTCTTCTATCGAGCAACACTTCAAAACTATTGGGCAATTGTTCGAAAACAGCTTTAAAGACTTCTGGAACCTGTATACGAGATAGCTTGTCCAGCTAACGATCTTCCGATTTTCTTATTTTACATGAAAGCCTTGAAATTAAACTACAAACTAATTCTAGATTCTAAGTACATGACCAAGTAGATCGAACATTTCTCTACAAAATTGGAGGCGTGCCAACTTCTGAAGTTGAATCATTATGAAGATAGAGCTATTTTACGAAGGACTCCAAAAATCAATTGTAGGGCTATGTGGAAAGTTATTTTAAAAGTCTCAAAATGATACAGCAAATACCTGAAAAGTATACCAGCTTCTAGAAAATTCTTTGCTCTACAGTATGTAATAGTTTTCAAAGTTCGAAACCATCTCAATGAATTTTTATTAGTTAAAAAAAAACTAAAAAACACAGTAACGCACTCATATCTTTCGTCATTTTTGCGGAGTGCGTTACTATTTTTTTGTAGTTTTCTTTAGCTAATAAAAATTTATTGAGATGGTTTCGAACTTTGAAAACTATTACATACTGTAGAGCAAAGAATTTTCTAGAAACTGGTATACTTTCAGGTATTTACTATATCGTTTTGAGACTTTTAAAATAACTTTCCATATAGCCCTAAAATTGATTTTTCGAGCCCTTCATAAAATAGCTCTATCTTCATAGTGATTCAACTTCAGAAGTCGATACACTTCCCATATTGTAGAGAAATTTTTAATCTACTTGTTCATGCACTTAAAATCTAAAATTAGTTTCTGGTTTTATTGCAAGGCTTTCATGAAAAAGACCAAAGTCGGGAGACCGTTGGCTGGGCAAGCTGGAGAGTTCATAAGGCCCTACGCGTCCCCCTCAGATTGCCGTTCATAACTAGTCACCTCCTCTATATTATAGTCCACGTAGAACTAAAGGTACTCCTTGAGTTGGGGAAGTTCGAGGGACCAACTCGTTAAAGTCACCGCGTGATGGACAAGTCACCGTCCTTACCGTTACCCTAGAACGAGGAAACTGCCCCGTTACCAGCTATCTGGTAACGGTAACTGGGAGGTCGGATCCCTAGTACCCCTAGTATATCACTATAGAATCCAAGATAGCCGTCTAGTTTGGGACATGAGGATCCAAAACTACCCCCTACAGAAGGGCTTGTAAACCCAAGCATACCCCCCTATAGTAGTACCCTAGGACCCACGGGTGCCCCTCTATAATACGACTTGAGGACCCAAGGGTACCTTCCAATGATAGGACTTAAGGACCTAAGGGTACCCCCTATAGTAAAGCCCTTGACACATTAGAAGACCTCGTTCGACAAACACAGCAGAAGATAGTTTAGAAGATCCCCTTGAACATGGATTTTTTTAATGGTTTCTAAAGCTTTTTAATTTTTTTAGCATTTATGTATATGCTAATATTTAAGTTTTTTTTCAGTATGGACAATATTTTGCTTCTATTATCTTAGCAGCAAGTCAGCTCTAAGTTGGACAGCTGATGAGAAAAAGCTGGCAGGAAAGAGTAGTTAATAATAGAAATGTTTTCTGTATAAAAAAAGCGTGTTCTGAGATCACTTTAATGCTCCTATGCAGCGTGCTGTTAAGAAACTTGTTAGATTTTCTGTGATAATATTCGTGTTCCAACGGTCAAAGGACCTAATTAATGTGATTCACATCCAAAAACGTGTCACACATGAGAAGATCTTTCTGAAAGAAGAATATCTTCGGTAAAAACCCGTTGTCCATTAGTTAATACTTCGCTTCGTCTGTGCACTTCCTCCGAGAAATTTTGACACGTTCGTATCATGAAAGATCTCCTTCATAATTGAAAAAATATATCTCTGAGGACATGCAATGATACGTGTCCTATGAAATACCCCTCCTATGTCTGAGGACGTATCTCTTTTCGCATGAAGATGTCAAGATGCTTTTCGAAGCAGACACAAAAGATTCTAAAATCACTCTCAACATGTATTCAATCGCTATTTTTCTGTAAATTGTTTCTTTGTAGACAGCCATATTCATTCAAATTAGATAGAAACTAATAACTAAGCTGGTGGTACATTTCATCTTGAACCAATTCTATTTATACGAGTCAATCCTCAGCATAAGCAAATAACTGTGACATAAAAAGGGTTAGTTTTCTTTCTTTAAGTTATTTATACCCCTGGATAAAACTCTTTCTCCTTTGTTTCTATGTTATCATACTTTACATCAAATTTATGATCAAATAAAGATATGACATAAGGGTTTTATTTCAGTGTGATCTATACCATATTCAAATAAAACTCTTATGTCATATCTTTACTCGGCAATAAATTTGATGCAAAGTATAATAGAATAGAAACAATGAGGGAGAAACATTTCTGTCCGAGTGTGTAGTTATATAGAACATAAGTGTCACCAGTGATAGATCGTATTCTTTCGAAAAAATAGTCCTCTTATAAATCGCACAAAAACTTTAAGCTGTGCTGTCCATATTGTGGATGTAGGTGCGGGTAGGTGTGGGTGTGGGTGAATAGGTATACCAATAACTATGCACACACCCACACCCACACTCACCCTGATTATCGTATTCTTTAGAAAAAATAGTCCCATTATAAATTGCATAAAAAATTTTAGCTATGTTGTCCATATTGTTTCAAAAACGCTCTTCTAACCAACGATTGTTTTCTCTTTTTTACGTTAAAATATTATTCGCTTCTTTTCCATTGATGAGCGCGGGATAAGTAAAATAAACTCGTTTACTAACGGCGTATTGGACAATAAAGTATTGAAATTAGGAGTTTTTGTTGAGATCACTAAAAAATTTGACTTATTTCAAGGACATAATAGAAGACCCACCTTGTGACTTGTGTATGATAAGACAGAATAGAAGATCCAGGGTCTTCTAACGTGTCGAAGGCTTTAGAACTTGAGGGCCCAAGGGTACCCTCTGCAATAGGACTCGAGAATCCAAGGGTACTCCCTTAGTATAGTAATTGAGAACCCAAGGATACCGTTACCCGTTAGATGATAACGGGCAACGGTAACTTCCTACCCAACCCGCCTCTAATATCAAGGCTTTGAAAGATTTTGAGAGATTTTAGAGATTTTGAATGCTAAAATTTGCTTTTTCCCCCTTGTAACTGACACACAAAGATAAATTGATCGACTCAAGCAATACTGCCCATCGACTTGATTTTCATATTGGCTTCGATCGTTTCCAATATTTGGATCATAATAATGCTGTATATCTCAGTTTTAAAATACATGGCTTTCCTTGTCAAATTGTCCTACAAAATAACTTACCAGTGTCTGTTTAGTTTTTTTCTCGAATGATTTGCTTTGTACTTTTCACTGATAACAACAATATACTTTTCTTCTCTTTTATCATTTTATATAGATATCTTCAACTACGAAAAATGTTGAGGACGATTGCACTTATCATAAGTAAAGCATTCAAGTTAATAAGCTCACAATGTTTGTATGCTACCGAAGAAAAATTTCGTACTCATCCAAGAAAGGTCATTTCGAATGGACTTCAACAAGCAATATTTATTTCTGTACCATGTGAGTTGTAAGAGTGTGCGAGTGTGCGAGTGTCAGCTGAGGACGTATATGAAGTGATTGGGTGAGAAGAATAAACTAAACTCACCCTCTGAGCAACCCCACAGCATAGGCACGCGTGTCCTAAACCAGGCGGTACACAGTTGGGAGCCAGACGGACAGAAGCGAAAATATTCTTTTCCATAATCTAACTATTTGCATAGATGCATACATGTGTTCTATCATTTCCAAAAATAGAAATGCTCAAAGCTTTATAGAGCTCTAGAAAAGAGCCGACAAGGCTTGGACCCAGAAATTGGTATAAATGAAGAAAATCAAGCGGCTCGGCAATATAACACAATATTCCACGAGCACACAATATCGCAAAAAACTTGCTCACCTATGGACTCTATAGTAAAAGAAATTATCGTAATCCAGTTAAAAATAGAGTAGAAAACGAAGGATCTCGAGCCTCAAACCCTATCTGAAAACATCCAGTTTCGTATATTGTAAACGGTACAAAGAAATAACGTCAGATCGAGCGCGCATTTTTACCAGGTGTTCCTACATATGTATCCTACTTATTGTGCTAGCGAAAACTCATGAAACCTTCCCTAGGCTATTTTACAGGATGCTTCAAAACTCGAGGTCTCTGGTAGGAAATCAGATTTTAGCAAGGAGGAAAAGGCTAATTCTGTTATGATAGAATCGATGGAATCACTCAGAATCAATTCGAGTACATCGGAGCCACTGAAAAGCCTGAGTGATTCCAAGTGACTCCACTGAATTCGAGTGATTCCGAATGGCTCATCGACTTCAGCTAATTCTACTGACTCCGAGTGACTCTATTGACTGCGAGTGGTTCTATTGACTCTGAATGATTCTATCGATTCTACCAGATACCAGTGATTCTATCATTGTAGAATCAGTTGTTTGCCTGCTGATTCTATTCAGTTTTTCATGCTGAACACAAATGTGCTATCGGACTTTGGTTTAGACAGACTAAGGTCAGAATAGCACATAAAGAAACAACTGATTCTATAGTGTTGGAATCAATGAAATCACATGCAATCAATAAAATCAGGGAATCCAGGAATCAGCGTTGTCCCCCTTGGGTTTTAGGCACCCGTGTAACATTTTGAAAAAAACCAAAATGACATTCGGAATCAGCTCGTCAAGCGGCATCGAACCATATATATTCAATAGTTTTTTCAATAAATTTTTTTTGCTTACGTTTACAGGTAAATCGGACCGAAAACCATACCGTTCCGTATATTCTAAACGGTACAGATGAATAATGTCCGATCGAGCGCGCATTTTTACCAGATGTTTTTACATATGTATCCTACTTATGACGCTAGCGAAAACTCATGAAACCTTTCCTAAATTATTCTACAGGCGGTCCAAAAACTCAAGGTTTCTGATGGGAAATCCTGTTTTAGGCACTCATATTTGATTTTGAAGCAAAACCAAGATGATATTCGGAGTCAGCTTGTAAAATTGCATCGGACTACAGCGCCAACTAATGAAATCTCTCCTAGCCTATGTTAGAGGTTTTCGAAGGTGGACATGGAGGACTCCCGGAACGCACAATTCCTGACACTACAATTGTAGTCCCGAGAGTGAAATAAGAGTCACTTTAGTACGATGTGTTCTATAGAGGTACCCATAAATCCTCAAGCGCTATCCTACGGAGGTTATAGTGAGCTGCAAAATGAACCCGAGTAGACCTAGGCCAGTATCCGAGGTCCTTTATCATTGAGAGTGACAATTGTAGGCATGATCACATAATATTTGAAAATGGGCTTGGGCGTAATCTATAATTCAAATGTTATGTGATCATTTCTCAAATTTTCACCCCTGATGAA
>CAJNOP010004634.1:0-10136 GCA_905250075.1 Rotaria sp. Silwood1 | reverse complement strand
AAGTGAAATAAGAAAGGATTATGTTCTACTTAAAACAAACCTGTATTTTATCTTAAGAAAAGTACGAGGGTATGGGCGTGAATGTGAGTTCTGGTGGGTGTGGTTGTAATTCTTTGCTTCATCCACACCCACACCCAGACCCCACACTCACACCCCACACTCACACACCCACCCACACACCCCACACCCACACCCACCCACGCACCCATACCCACCATCCACACCCACACCGGCACCCACCCAAACACCCACACCCTCCCACTCACCCACACGCTTGGTAACTTCATCTTTTTGTTGACTTAGTTGCGGTCCTGACCTTTGTATTGATTCAGAGAAAATTATGATTAAATATGTACACAAAAAAATCGGTAAGTTCTTAAGCTTTAGTTGAATTCATTGAAGTATTGTGTATTATATTGCACGATTTTCTTTTCTGTGTTATCTGTCAATCGGCATCATGCATAAGGTAACTGACTCATAAACAATAAAACAACTATGAACTTTGATCTCGAATCCATAGACAAATTCACAATGAGCATTGATGATATCGATCTTCTCAAAAAGATAGAAACATTTAGAAGTGAGGTGTGAATTAATTAGTTTTCACAAGCCAACAATATCTTTTTTCATAAGGATCGTTCCATAAAATAATTCCCGTGTACGCGTCTGCTCAAACTTTGTAAATTTTCAATTTTAGTCCTTGTCTCATTTCATAGACCACACCAAAGCTAGTCCCATCCATCTTTAGCAATCATAGAAAGAGTTAACAATCATTGATTATCAGAGTAAATTGTAAATATTCATAATTATCATATGTGTAACTTTTTCTAGGTGTTTATTTAAATAGAACAAATTTTTCAAGAAAACTAATATTTAGAATAAAGGAAAATATGAATGAAAATTCTCTGGACGAACAAATGGTTCAAGTATAGTAATATGTCGCAATTGACTACAATTGAAACGTGCTGCATCATTCGTAAAATTATTTGTTACCATTGCTAATGATTCATATTTGATAGCAAGAATTGTTAATCGGGGTAAACGAATGTTTGTTTTCAAGAGAAATTCTTCAACATAATCAATATGTACAGACGCAATAGTCAAGTTGTACACTTGAGCAAATATAATCAATCTAGATGAATGTTGCTTGTTTTTTGTGATTCAAAATTAAACACGCGTCGTAGTTTAGCTCGACTAACTCCTACGATATGAATAACTACTATCGGAACTCTATGTTCTCGAAATTTGTAGATTATGTAATCTATTTGTGATCTCTCGATCATCTGAATGATTACTGAGTCGAAACTACCGGCTGAGACCCTTCAGCAAGGTCAAAACGCCTCGTAGTTCGCTTAGACTCATCACTGTGAAAAAGTTATTTAACATTACTTCTGCATTCGTAGAAGTTTTTGTGTCTTTGCACGTTCACTGTATGATAAGATCTCTTATTCGTGATCTCTTCGATCATTTGAGTAAAATCTAACTCCGCCTACAATTCAAGCCTTCTAATGAGTCCTTAAGCAAGGATGAAATCGTGATCACGATCAGCTGTAATACTCACTCCTATTATAAAGTTATCGATATTACTATTTCTTCGAAAATAGTGCATCGATGTAATTGTATATAAAACTGTTATCAATTACCTTCGGATAATTACAATAGATTCTACTATTATAAATAAAGCCATCTGATGAGTCCCTTAAGCAAGGGCGAAACGTCGTAAGGTGCTTGGAATAAATCTTATAATAACTCACCCTCACCCTCAAGATATTATCGTAATTTCTAAGTATAAAATAGTAGAACTTTTTATATGATTATCATAGATGAGATGTTTTAGTCACGTTCGATGTCTAATGAGAGAAAAAAGACGTTCAAACACTAAAGATCGACTACAAAAAAATAATATGAGTATTACATAACGAAAAAAAAACAAAACTTCATGAAAAATGCATAGAAATGAATATAATTACATTAAAAATAAACAATCATATTAAACATATTGTACTAAAAATAAACACATGTTAATATAATTCTAAAAATTTCGTGTTTCATACTGAAAAAGAAACATGATAATTATAGTACGTTATTATATATGTGGAGAAGAGTTTATTGATCGACTTCTTCATTGTTATCTTTTTTCTATCATAGAACTTAAGCAATAAAAATATCGGTAAAATTCTTTAGAAAAGTAGAACATCGTTTTTATTTCCATTTAGAATATTTCATATATTACATATATAATAAAAACAATTGATGAAAACTATTCTTATAAACTAACATAGAGATTCAAAAATTATATTTTCTATTAGAAAAGCAATGCGTATTTTATTGGTCAAACATTAATTTGATATCAAACATAAACATACAAAAAAAATCTATAATATACTTTTGATTTATTATTTATTTACAGTCAAATTGATAGATAATCATTTATACAGAATTCAAAATTTGTCTTTCGAAGATTCTAATTAACTTTTAAAATTTATGTACATATATCATATATCATATAAGCATAGATTAATGAGTAAACATATATGAGTGTACTGACACAGAGTGAGTTTACAGGCATTTTATCCTATAAGGGTCTATATAAATATCTCGAATATGAAAATTTTAGTTGGCCTGATTTACGTTTGAAAAGAAAAGAGAAAAACGAATTTTTTCCATGTTACGTCTTAATGTATCATAGTGCTTTTTTTTTACTTCTTGTAAAATATCCAAAAATGATCATTTTTTTCTCAAAGAAAAAGATTTATAGAAAATAAACAAGATTCATGACAAAATAACCAGTTTTCTATGGAATGTAATAGTAAAAGATTTTATTTTCATCTAGATATTCACTTTGATTAATGTTTATTTGGTTTTTGACAACTTAATAATAATTATAAAACTTTTTAGGAAAACAAATGCATAATATATAAAGAAATGTAACTAACTGAAAAGAAGAAAAAGAAAACAAATCTTTATCTGGTGTATTGACCAATTAATTTTTTTAGCTAAGCAGTTTTAACTGCTCTCCATTGTCTTTATTATACAAATGTCAACGTTAGAATTAGTAGTGAAACTAGGATTTTGAGTCAAAAGACTCAACTCTCCTCCGATTTTGGACTAGAAAGATCAGTCTTCTGTATAGAACTTTGATTCCTTTCTAACAAATAAAATATACATATAAAAAATTTCGCTAGGGATCCAAAGGTTAGGCTTCAGTTTCTCCTTGTCTTGTCTGACTCCATCATTGGTCACAATTTAGTTACATTATATTTCTTCTGTAAAATAAATTCATGAAAATATTTTCATTCGTATTCGATTGCTAATAATAAATGTTAAATTGAAATGTAGCCATTTCCGGCCGGCTACCAGAAGACTAGTAACAAAAATATCTTTTATAGCAAATTTATAGTTCTCTTATCGTGGAGATATCAAATGTGTAGTCGTTGGAACAAAAAAGTTTTTCGTTACCAAATGGCTTGTTGTTGCCGTTTGGCAACATCCGGCTGTAAGGGGACAAAAATTTTGAAAAAGTCAATTTTTTTTTGTGTATCAAAATTCGATGTTTTGTGGCTTTTTTTGAATCCATACCTTCATATCATAGCACAATTTGTCTTTCTGCCCGTCTTTTGCAAGCCAAAGCTGAAATATCTCCAGAATATTGTAAAACTTTGCGAAAAGATCCAAATTAAGCAGTTTTTTTTCCAGGGAACTTCTAAAATTCTAGAAAGATTTAGAGGATTCTGTAATAGTCTGTGTCGGAATACTCTAGAATGCTCTGAAACTTTTAGAATTTCCTTGAACTTTAGAACTTCTCTAGAAGAAACTGGCTAGTTTGACGTCATTTCACAAAGTTTTAGAATGTTCTGAAGATATTTCAGCTTTGACCTGCAAAAAACGGGCAGAAAGACAAACTGTGCTGTGATATGAAGGTATAGGTTCAAAAAAACCACAAAATATTGAATTTTGATGCACAAAAAAATTGACTTTTTCAAGATCTTTGTCCCCTTACGGCCGGATGTTGCCAAACGGCAACATCCTCATTTTTTATTGTTCGGATTTATTCTATAATTCGACTTAGTGGTGCACTAGATTACAGATCCCTGAAGGAAAATTTACCACTAATTGCATCTTCAATTGAATGTTCAGGCACAAGGAAAAGTAATTATTTCGATTCGGATGCTCTTTTGGGGCATCGTGAATTGAGTCCTTCATCTCCTCACTGAAAGCTTTTATTTTTCGTATGAATGCATGAATTTATGCAGAAGTGTATTGGCGTAATTATCAATGTGTTAAAAAAATTATACATCATTAACTTAAGTCAATCTGGCAGAAACATGGACTCCATGTTGCCAAACGGCAACATCCGGCCGGAAAGGGGTATACAAAAGATGCATTAGAAGGATTTTTGATAATTATAACTAAATAGAAATCAAATATCTTACCTCTACTTTCATAAAAGACACGTTCTTTTATGTTAAATTTTGTTCATTTTCTATAATTTTTTGCTGAGAACAAAATTATCATTTTTGCACATTTTACAAGAAATGAAAACAAAAATACATTGTCACACATCTATTAGTAGAATAATATATAAAATCTAATAAGTTATATCTTCTTTTTCCTTTCAAATCTAGAAACAGGACAACTAAGATATTCATATTCGAAATATTTATCAAAATCCTTATACGATAAAAGACTTTTAAATCTGCACTGTGTGCATTCACTGAAATACGTTCTCTCATAAGATCAATAGATTAATGGTAACTTTTAGATAATCGTAATACTTTGTTCGCTTACATGGGTTAGTGGACAATAAATAGGATGAGGGTGTATAATCGATGTTTTGTAAATATAATTAGATATTTTTGTTAAAAGTAGATGATATTGTACCTAGAATATAAGAAAAAGAAAAAGATTGAAATTTTGATATTTATTCAACGAATCTTAAAAGAACATCGATGAAACAATGAAGAAATCGAAGCATTCAATAAAATTTAGTTTTTAGATTTAATGTTTTCATTTTGCTTAACATCATCTAAAATATCTTCAAATCGAAATGTTTTTTATACATTTGATTGAGTTGGTGAAAAGTTAGCTTTATTTTACTGAGGAGCATATAGTCAAAAACTATTCTCTATAAAGATAAATTTTTAAGACAACAAAAAAATTAATGAAATCTTTGTTATAAAATAGCTAAAGATAGAGAATCAAACATTCAACAAAATCATCTATTTATATATGGTGTTTCAGTCTAATCAATTCTGAGTTATTGGACAAACACTGTCCATAATTGTTCATTTTCGAGTGAAAAATGTGCTGGTGTTTTTTCGTATTTCAGCTGTCATTCACGCATTGTATAGGAATCCAAGCTGATTTTGACATATGTTGTGCAGTTTTTGCTCGTCTACAAAAGTAAAAAAATTTTAAAAAAAAAGATATGCTTGGGGGTGACAAGAAGCTCACATTACCCTAATATTTGTTGAATTTAAAAAAACAAAATCATATATTTTTAATGATTTTCATTGTTATGACACATTTGTATAGCGAAATAGATACGTTATTCACAATTAACGTTAAAAAGTTGTTAGCGCAATCCCTACGGGATTAAAATGTGAAATACAATGGAGCTGCTGTTGTCTTCAGCCTAGTTTTACTTAAACTCCAAGAAATGCAATCACCTAGTAATTGGTATATTGTAACAAATCGTTACTGATATGGACCTCTAATCGTATATTAACACCTTATGCCATAGCATGTAACGGCCTTTTGACTTGTCTGTCATGGTCTGTGACGAAGCTATTAATGAATAACTAAGAAAATATTAATTAATTGATTAATTATTCGGTTAGTTAGTCTATTAATTAGATTGTGGATTGGGTAGTTAATGAATTAATTAAAATATCTGTCACGGTCTGTGACATAAGCGACGTTGCTAAGGATGTCTGTCACGTCTGTGACGGGTGGTTGCTAAGGTATCTATCACAGTCTGTTATGGAGGGAGACGTTGCTAAGGTGTCTGTCACACCTGTGATGTATGGTTGCCAAGCATGTCTGTCACGTCTGTGGGGGAGGGAAGAGGGAGTAGAGTGAGTGCAAATTTCTACCCCTAAATACTTCAACACTCCTTTTAGTTCGTGTTTCACAAAACTACATTAAATCACATATAATTTGAAAGAATTTTTTTCGTCGAAAATTCACCTTAGAAAACTGAGAAAAATTTTTATAGGAGAGAGCCCATCAGGGACTAAAGGTGAATTTTTGACGGAAAAAAATTTCTTTAAAATAATATATGATTCAATGTAGCTTTTAACGTTAATTATGAATAACGTATCTATTTTGTTATACAAATGTGTTATGACAATGAAAATCATAAAAAATATCTAATTCCAAATAAAAAAAGTATAATCATCAGCGATCATATATCGAAAAATATGACGATTTACATAAACACGTATTATCATCGTTTATTTCCCTGTCCTATACAGAGAAATATGACGATATATGAAGAAAAAAAAAAGCTTATTTACTACCTTCGTACACGGAGACTTATACGGTCTTAGTTTTGCTCGTTTTTTCTTGGTATACAGCCACGGAAATATACGATCTTAATACGTATTCATGTAATACGGCACAATACAGTTAATTAAGGAGAAATCCGGAACATATATGATTGTCTATAAACCTTAAAGGGTTCTGTATTTGTTAATCTTGATAGTAAATACGTTTTCTATTTCTAGCAAGACACTGTTTTATTGATGATACGAATTCTTCAACTTTTTTTGAACAAATTTCTTGAAATGTCCTTTCTTAAAATATAAAAGTTCATTCGAACACTGATATTTACTTTTATAAAACTTTGGCCTTTCATAATGCTAAAATATGTAACAAATCTATCACTTACTTGGCAATATAATACAATAGAATTGATAATCATGATCGATTTAGTAAGAATAATAAGTCGAAAACGAATACCACACGGAATTATTCCGAAAATCACATATAAATCAGCGGTGATCGTTATCAAGAAGATTGTCAAGAAAAGATAACCATTTGTGTTAGACGAATTCATCGGAACAATCTATTAAATATTTATAAATGTTATTCAGATTTATTCTGTTAATAGATGTCTGTTGAGAAAAATGATAATATTTTAATCTTATTCAAAATAATCCATCATTAAACATTGTACAAATACTTTCATTTTTATGCTCGTAAATATAAATAAAATATCAACGATAAATGTATCTTTTTTTTTTTTTTTATTAATGTATAATTGATCAAGAAGCATAGAAACGAAATCTTTGTTAGCAAATGAGAGTCATTATAGTAGACTTCATTGACTAGTATAGTATAATCATATGAGTGTCTATATTGGTGAGAGAAAATTTCATAAAAACAAAGTGCTCAAATCGAATGAATGATAATTCCTATGACAAATTATAAATGATAATGAATAAAGAATGGCAACTTCTTTTAAAACATTTTATTAAATAAATGTGTATAATTTGAAATCTATTCAGTCTAATTCTATTAGTTCTTATAAGTAATTATCATTTCACTGATTAACTTTAAGTTTTAAATAAATTAACGTTTTTTTTTATCATACTTGAACTACATATATGTTGCAACTATTGTTTCAGTTGATAAAAATTTAATGCTTGAAAAATATTTCATTTGCTAATAGTAGGACAAACTACCGCTCTGAAAAGTACCTACTTAGTAGCATTTACGGATTTTTTGCAGTGCTTTCTTTTTTATCTCTTTATATATGCCAAATTTAATTACAAATTTTCCTTTAAAAAAAATTCTTTCAACATGAAAAGAAATGTTTAGTAGCGTCATGCCTCTACTTTTGAAGATGCACCTCATCTCCTGTGGGAGATAAGCCGATCTATTGCGGGAGATGCTGCATCTTATGCAGGGCATGCACATCTCTAAGAGTGAGAGTACATCTGGAAGAGACGAGGGCGTATCTCCAAAATTCGGGATATGTGACGCTGCTCAAAATGTTTGATATTGTGTCTGTATCTGAGTGGTTTGATACAGTTAGAGACTAGGAGAAGTAATAGACGAAACTGGAGAGAAGAGATACTGTAGATGAAGGTAAAGTGAGGAACATTATGTCAAGTACTAGATAGATAGAGCATCTTAAAACTCATTGTTTCAAAAGATAAGGTTATTTCTCGCATTACCATCATTCTCATCTTTCTATACTTTCAATGTCCTTCTTCTATCCAGACTTTCTTTCATGAATGATAATGCTACACCATGTAATTATTTGGATTTTTCATACATTATCTCATCCGTTCGAAGGTTAAGGTCATACCTTCTTCCTCAAAATAAAGTTCCTCATCGATTTTGCTTCGTCACCTTGTTAAAAGGTGATCTCTGTCCTAATATACTGTACAGAGCTGAATATTTCACGACATATTGTGGATGGATTATCCTTGCATCATTGAAAATTTCAGCTTCATTCTTTATACTTTGGCTAGAGATATAACAATTTTACGAAATTTTACTACACGTATCTTTCTGTATTTGCAGCGGCATTCAACTACAGTCCTATATAAAGTCAAATATTTTTTTGTTTGAAAGAGCGTTAAAAACTGCAGTCCTATGAGGGTCCGTTTTTTGAATGAAGCATTGTTATTATTATATTAAAAAGCATTTTTATAATTAAAGTGCCATTTTTTGAGAGTTTTTCGAGTGATTAAATTGGTCATCCTTTTTCTCCGCTTAATAGATAACAGTTTAAAAAAGGACTATCATAGGACCTGCATCTTGAGATGCTCTCTCAAACAAAAACAAAAAAAAATGTATATATTGAGTGAAGGCTCATAGAGAATTCTTGCAGACACAATGATCTATTTTTTACCCTTGTTTGGTGCATATCTCCCTCAAACTACATGGTACAATGCTGAAAATTTTACCATAGCCTCCACATAATAGCTCCAACATATCCTAAAAATTTCATGCGATTTCAATGCACTTGGTCTTGAGATCGATTTTTGAGGGGGAGGACTTAATGTAACCTTCCTAATTTTAAATGGGAGCTATTTTCCCAATACTACTCATGACTATTATCAGAGTATAAATGTGCACAGTTGACAAATTAATAAATGATAGATATTATTATACTCACCAAAGCATGAATAGTTTTATACAAGCTCCAAAATGTCATGACGATAAACATCGAAGCTACAAGGATCAAGCCAAACCATTGTGATATAGTCTACAATTGAAAAATAAAATGATTATCATATCAGTTAATTAAAGTCAATAAATACAACATTTAAGACTCTCCATCTCCAAAACAATTGTATAAATTTATTTAAATAATCTTGATTAAAGAACCAAGTATCGATTTATCCAGTGGTTTAAATATTCAACAGATCAAACATAGTCTCTATCTGTGTGTTGAAAATTGAATATAATTCTATATTCCTAAATAGTTGACTTTCAAATTATTGCTGAGGTATTACTTTCATGTTTCAAAAATGATGCTAAATTCATCTTATTCGTCCCTAAATGGCTAAAGATGTAATCGGGATTTAGCACAAAAGTACTTGCCAGAAACTATTATTACAATTATACAAAGAAGTTTGGTGTGAAACCTTTAAGCCATTTGTTGAAGAAAGCTTTGGAACGAAATCTTTTATACAGAACTTTTTTTTTTATTTATTCAGAAAGGGTTCAGTACAATATCTCACTTTTTACAAAACCAAAAAAGAATCTTACAATGTGTCGAGAATAAGAAACTTTTAAGGTTCGGTAAAAAAAAAACGATTTTTTTAGAGTATAGTTCAAAGTGTATGAAAATACAGTGCTGGCCATAAGTCCCGACCCCCCTTGAACTGCAGTCTTTATAGGAGCTAGACAGTTGAAATTTTGTGTTTATATACTCTATGACGAACGCTGATCGTCAGCATCACTCGCGTCAAAATTGCTCGAGTCAGAACGTAGTTATATTAGGTAGTAGTCATGCTCCTTGTGAAATTCATAATTCGAGAAAGAAAAGATCTGTTGAGCCGATCAACATCTCATTGTGTAGTACTCTACTCTACCTATCTGCAATATAAATTTCATTGAAGTTCCTCCAGCCGTTGATGAATTATGACCATTTTACTGTAACCATCGATGTACAA
>CAJNOP010004633.1:0-10137 GCA_905250075.1 Rotaria sp. Silwood1 | reverse complement strand
AAGTTTCGAGTTCACAATCTTTCTCATCAATT
Organism: Rotaria sp. Silwood1; assembly: GCA_905250075.1. Classification (NCBI taxonomy): domain Eukaryota; kingdom Metazoa; phylum Rotifera; class Eurotatoria; order Philodinida; family Philodinidae; genus Rotaria; species Rotaria sp. Silwood1. The sequence continues at coordinate 10,105 of CAJNOP010004633.1, read as the reverse complement.
TGTTTTTATCGTGGAACGAAACCAAGGGGGAAAACACGTACTCCCGTACTCCGAGTACAAGGGAGTACATGGGAGTACAACGGAGTACATGGGAGTACAAGGGAGTACAAGGGAGTACAAGAGAGTACAAGAAAATACAAGGGAGTACATGGGAGTACATGGGAGTACAAGGGAGTACATGGGAGCACAAGGGAGTACATGGGAGTACAAGGGAGTACAGGGGAATACATGGGAATACAAGGGAATACATTGGAGTACAAGGAAATACATGGGAGTACAAGGAAACACATGGGAGTACAAGGAAACGCAGCGAACGTAATAATGTACCACAGATCGACCCCAAATATATCTCGAAAAAGCATAGCACGATTGAATTTTTTTCTTTTGCTGATTTATAAACGACCTCGAATCAAGGGGGGAACACGTACCCCCGTACTACGAGTACTCACGGGGTACAGAGAGTACATGGGGGTACAACGAACGTAATAGTTTATTCCGAATATTTTTTGAGAAAGTATTGCAAGACTGGTTTTTTCCTTGTTTTAATTTTTAAGCGACCTCGAATAATAGCAAGGGGAAACGGTACTCTGGGATCTCAGATACTCCGATACTTTAGCTGGTACTCCGGTACTTCGGATCGTACTTCGCATCGTACTCCAGCAGCTAAGACATGCTTTGTGTTGTTCGCAATTGGACATTTCAGTGAGAATCTACCATCTTCCATCATGTGTCTCAGCAGTATAATTCAAACTATCAACTTTACTCTTTGTGTTGGATTTCAGCTTGGAGTACTGGAGTATCGTCGGAGTATCATCGGAGTACTGGAATACGAGCCGGAGTATCGAAGTATTATTGAAGTATCGCAGTATGGGAGTCTCAAGTCAGTAGTCAATAGCTGTAATTCCCACCACACTTCGTTTCATGTTTGAGAATCATAATGATCGAAAAGAAGCAACGAAGTAATTAACTGTAAACACCTCAAAATGGGTTCACCCTTTGGTATTTTCGCAAAACTCAGATACTTCGGGCGTACTCCAATACTCTGACAAATACTCCGATACTTTAAGTCATACTCCATACTTAATTTTGTTATTCTGAGTCTTGTTGCGATTCTCGTGAGCCAACTTCGATGCTTTTAATACGTGTTTGGCACTTTTGATGGATCCGAAGTCAGCCGTTTTCCCCTTGAATAATAGGTTGTTTAGTAGACAAAGCAACTAGGGTGGTATCTAGTGAACGAGACGTCGCATTCCTCTTTTTCGTCTTTCTTATAGTTGAACGCAAGGGGGGAAAGGGGATTTCCAAGATTCCGGATCCCTGAGAGTACAATGGGAATCCTTGAAATCTCGGAAGTACGATGTATCTTATAGGGGTATTCATAAGTTCACATGGGCTCTCTTATGGAAGTACCCATAAGTCCTCATGAGCTATCTTATGGGAGTACTATAAGCAAGGGAAAACAGCAGACTTCCGTACTCCACGAGTCCCTGGAAGTCCCTAGGAGTTCCAAGGACTCCCAAGAAATCTCAAAGAGTTCCAAGGAGTCCCATAAAATACAGGAGCGCAGCTCTTTACACATTAGTTTCTTTTTATTAGTGTTTAACCTTTGACCTTTAACCTTTGATCTGAACAGTCAGACCAGTATGATGCATGTAGGTGCTACTACTTCGGAATATGCCAAAGTAGCGAGAAGATCCAAAAGAGTTCCAAGGAAATCCCGGGAATTCCCGGCAGTCCCTCGAAATTCGAAGAAATCTCATGAAATCCTGGGAAGCTCAGGAGTCCGCGGAAGTCCCAAGAGGTCCCTGGGAGTTTCAAGGGATCCCTAGGAGTAGGAAATCTGGGAGTCTGCTGTTTTCTCCTTGCGTGTGAGTGGCGTTCTTATCACAGTTTGCGTTCCTACCTAGACGCTCTTGAAAATCTATGACGATTAACGCTAGATATCTCTTTAATAGTTAGCGGTATCCGACATCCCTCCACGAAATAATGCTTGAAGAGTAACTGGAACTACCGCAAGACAGTGCTTGAAAATTTAACAATACCAAACATCAATAGCCCTTGGTGAATTATGAGTACCTTCATAGGATAGGCCATGAAGACTTGTGGTATCCCCAAAAGATAGGTCATAAGAACTTATGGGTACCCCATAGGATAGGCCATGGGGGCTTATGGGTACCCCATAGGATAGGCCATGGGGGCTTATGGGTGCCCCCAAAGCATAGGTCATGAGGACATGAGTATCCCATTCAAGAAGGAATAGGAATATTTAAAGTGGTTGACAAAGGTACCTGTGATACGGTGTCCTATATAAGAATTGTATCTCACAGATTTCTTGTACTTCGGTGTACTCCCAGAGTCCAGAGAGTACAATGGAAGTATGGAAGTACAATGGGAGCACGGGAGTACGTGTTTTCGTCCTTGCTGGGCTCTCATGTACTCCCATTGTACTCCCGGAGTCCAGGGAGTACAACGGAAGTACGGGAGTACAGCGGAGTATAGAGAGTACTGGAGTGCATGGTTTTCTCCTTGAGAAATAGGAATATTTAAAGTGGTTGACGAAGGCACCTATGATACGGTCTCCTACATAAGAATTGTATCTCACAGTCTCCTTGTACTTCGGTGTACTCCCGGAGTCCAGAGAGTACAATGGAACTACGGGAGTACAGCGGAGTACATGGAGTACGGGAGTACGTGATTTCTCCCTTGCTTTCACATTACAGTGTTAAAGTATGTTACTTTAACTTTGGCTTTAACGTTAAAGTTAAAGTTAAACTCCCCACCCCTATGTTGGACTCCCTGTACTCCCATGTACTCCCGGAGTCCAGGGAGTACAATGGGAGTACGGGAGTACAATGGGAGTACGGGAGTACGGGAGTACGGGAGTACGGGAGTACGTGTTTTCCCCCTTGAACGAAACTCAATCGAGATGAATTTTAACATATCTTAGTTTACTGTTTTATATGAATTAATGAGTCACAATCGAAATATATAGCAATAATTCGTATTATTTATTATTAATGTCGACCATAGAATATCTACAAATTATGATACATATAAGAAACTATTCGTAAAAATTTTTGTTTGAGAAAAGCAAAATGCAAGTTTCGATGGATTTTTATGTTGATTGAATATGTGTAAGAGAAAAAAAGAAAACCAAAGCACATAAGACAATACTATTCTTAATTTTTTTTTAATGAAACCATTTTAAAGTAAATCTTATTATGTTTTTCTTATTCAATAAGAATAATACAAATAAATTCTTCCGTTTTGAATTATTTTCTTAGGAAGTATGCAAGAACAAAATCAAAATAAAACAATATTGACCGGCAACAAATGATATATTTATGATAATTACATTACAGAGTATTACAGATTAACTTTTGTCAAGAAATTTGATCTTTTTCATTCACTACAAGTAAACTTAATCGATTGACTTCGTATTTGTTATATTTTGATTTATCAATATTCATAGAAAGTTAGATTTCTTTATGATTATGTCACGAAAAATTTAAATGAATATTGAATGGATTGAAGTATTGTATGAAAATTTTATTTTTATCATCATTGATAAATACATTTATACAAGTGTTATCTAAAGTTGTTATCTTTCTTTATATATTGAATTATAATCGACAGATATATATTTCCCAACATCCCAGTCAAAAACAAGTTTTACATCCTTCAAACGACAAACTTTATATTTTTTCTAGAGAAAATAAAAAAGAACTTTGATGCGAAAGAATAAATAATTTACTTTAACAATACCACGACATCGTTCATTAACAACCACTTCTTCATGTTCTTCATCAGCATTCAAAAAACGCACTATATTTTTGACGTAATTCTTCATTGTTTTGATGCAGCTTGTTCTTGTCGTCGTCGCAAAGCTTCAGCTTCGCGCTGTTCTTTAGTTATAACACCGTTTGAACTCGTATATTGGGTCCATAGATAGATCTAATCATCCTTGGAATATCTGGAAAGAACGTTCCTTTGCCGAAATATTGAGTTTTATGACATGTCTGTAACAGACAACTATTTGTTTGAAATTCAATATCTTGACAAATGAATACTTTTTACGACTGAAACTTTCAGGATATCCCCCCAGTTATTAGATCTATCTATGAGCTGAGAATTTCAGATCGATAATTCTAATATTTGATTTTCCAGTAAGTACCTGAAAATGAATGGAAAATTCAGTAAAACAATCAGGATTCGGATCCGTCTCATTATAGTCATTTCGTAATTCATTATGAAAGTACTGAAATATCAGCAAATTTTTAAAAAATTCAATAGTAAAAGTATTATTTCAATTACTTTTTGTTTTTTCTTATTTTATTCAAGCATTTCTTCTAATGAAAGTGATACATAGTTTGTTGTACCTCATTGTTGTGTCATTAACTGTCGATTCTCCTTCTTCAATATCATTATTATTTTCTTTTTTCTACTTTATTGATTTCATTGGTTTTTTGACATTTTATACTAAAACTTAAAACTATAGAATTAATCAAATCACGTATTCAGATGATTTCCATTGTTTAGATAATGCATGATGATGTTCCTATAAAATTTAAATTCGTTAATCATTTCAAAAACAAATTCAAGAAATATACCTTTCTTTACTTGTACTTCTATGTCGTTTTTTAAACCACGAGACGGTGATCAAGTTGACCGAGTGAAAATGTTTTTAATTTTCTAAAGTTATCATTAGCTTCCTCATCGTCCTTTAATTCATGGTCTTGACCATATATAGTAGTATTTAGTATTTTATTTGAAAGATTTTATCTAGGATTTTGTTCAATAAGATCATATGGTGAAAATGCTTGATCAATCCATGAGATATTTTTTAATAACCATGTCAATCATAAGAATATCAAATATTGAAAAATGTGGCACAAAAGAAAGAAACTTCAACCTTATTGAATAAAAGTCAAAAGTCAGAATTATATAAATTATAATGAGATCTATTGTAATTAAACTGTAAGTGACGCCTTTGACAACATATGTCAACCAATCGGTATGAACAAGCATGCAATATGAGTGAATGGTTTAGTCTCGATTACAATGTCATTTAGCTAAATAGAATCTTTGAATATGTAAAATTTATTAGAAGAGTAATATATAGTTAAGCAAGTTATTTCGATTATAAATTAAATGATACAAATTAAGGAATACTATTGCAAAGATCTAGATTAAGTGTAAATGATGTATAGTTAAAATTCATTTTTACTTATTCAATTCAAAGGATACAACTCGTAATTAAGCGTTGGACTGGGCAGAAAAATTGATTTTATCATGAAAGTATATACAGTCTATGTAGAACTCATTGAATCTGACATTTTTGAACCCCGATCCTAAGTGTTTTTGTCACTTGCACCATTGTGAGCTAGTTAATGTTCTTATTTTAAATTTATTTTAGAAGTTAAAAAGAAATTAAAACGATTATCTTTTAGCTCTAATCATCAATGCTAATATTCAAGTTTCTATATGCTTTTTACATTAAAGTCAATTTTCTGCACTTATTTTTAAAAGTACTGGAGATAAGAATTTACTATCTCCTGCAAATTCACTTGAAATTATATTCAGTCATTACATATTTTTTTATGTGAAAAAGACTAGAAAAAAAATTTCCATAATTCTATATTTAAAAGTCTATAGTATTGAATAAATTCTGAATTCACTCTTTTCTTTTTGATGACAATTAATAAAATTTTGATTTGTACAAAACAGTATCATATCAGTCGAAGCATAGGGTACTACCTAGTGTTCTAAGAAAAATCCTAAAGGAATTTAAGTTCGCATTGAGATTACACTAAACTACTGAAATTTTAATTTGTCTATCATCAGAAGAGAGGAGAAATGCCTCTGACATTCAACTAGCTTGTGATGAATTTATTAGTCCGATATCTTTCCTATCACTATGAACAGTGGTAGCTCTGAAAAGAAGAGCGACATACTATGAAACGAATCATCTAAGACAAATAGCCGCTAATGACTTATTCAACATCATTCCATGGATAGTGGTACTGATATTTCTATACAGTACCTTCTGGATACATGTGGTACAACGCAGCCACTCAGCCATAGTATCTGTCTATTTTCGAGAGACTCCAGATTTTCGGAAAACTCGACTAGAGAAGTTTTGAACAAAGTCCCTTCCAAATATGAGACTCTTTTCATACGTAGTGTATATCAGAGATATCCATCACGGCAGGCATCAGTTAGAATTTGCTACTGATCCCAAACCCTTAGTTTCATGATAATTTTCTCATACAAGGAATGCAACAATTTTTAATCTTGTCTCAATGTAAAAGAATATAGTATTTACAATTGTAATTTTCAGTTGTGATAGACATTTGTAGTATATACAGCATATATTTATTAAAAACTTCCATATCTCCTCAAAGAGACTTTGTTCCAATCTTCTGAATTCATTTATGAAATTTAGTTTAACTGAACCCTCTTTATGTACAAAGTTTTCCAAAAATCTGTAGTCTCTAGAAAATTGACATATCTATAGAAGAAAAATATCATTGAAATTTGAAGGAGACATCTGAGAAGGTTCCATAGTAAGCAATGACAACATCAACATTTCTTGTATGAGCTACAAACTCACACTTATTTTCATCTATTCATAAATCTTTAATAACCTGACCAAAAACGTTTCATTTCTCACACTTTGAAAACAATATCCACTCAGTGTTATAAGATCATATGATACATATAGTAATTGATGTAATGCAGCTTCAGAAGTTAAACGTAAAAAACAGTCAGCATAAAATTTTAAATGACTTCGACATGTTGTACAATACAATAACATAAGTGTATGAAGTTCTCATAATTGATTATATGTTTTCATAAGATGTTGATTATCATATATTTTAATATAATTTTCTACTGTAGCCTTGTTAAGTATCAAAAGCTAAATGGTCTGATGTAATAGGAATATTAATGGATGAACTAAGTAATAAATATTTTGCATGTACTAGCATGCCATCCTTACTTTCATCTAAATGTTCATAAGAATATTGATGCATTAGTATGATGTTGAATAAATAAATTCATTAAATCACTTTCAATTTGTTTTATATCAAGTATGCATTGTAAAATTTCATTTGGTACGAAATGAAAACCATATTTTTTTGCAATAATAGAATTTAAAAAACAAAAAAGTCTGGTCACTGCTGGAATGTCATGCATAAATCATTTAAACAGTTCGTCAATCATTAAGAACACGTAATATCGAACCGCGACCAGTAGATAATAAATATAGTATCATGTATTGATTCAATATATGTATATTAATACCTGTAGTATGGTAGTTATTCTCACTTTTATTTGGTAGCCGTGTAGAACTTGAAATTTGAGTTGAGTCATTAAACTATTATTCAAGTGTTCCGAGAGAAGATGTACTGCATATGTATTTTCAACTATCTGAGTTTAAATTATTCAATGATTATTTTCTGAAAATGATAATAATTAAAGAATTATTCGATGAGTTATAATCGAAAAAATGTAATACAAAAACAAAAAAGCTGACTAGGCAATCAAAGGAACTGTGGAGGTGAAGGTCGATTTGAAGTCAGTTCTCTGATTGATTTCATTATACCTGATTTGTGTTGAATGATGCAAGGTCTTGTAAAAATCGTTCTCATCAAAAAATGTGTTATCGTCATTACTTAGTCGAATGAGTAAGAAAAAAATCTCGTGAGAGTTATTGTTGCCAGACGTACAATTCTAAGTAAAGATAAGTGCGTAACCATCGATCTATCAGTATACAATGAGCAACTCTTAGCAAGATAGACTCACATTAATACGCTATCTGAAGATAATAACGAACGAATAGCAAAAATCTTTCTAGAAAAGTATCAGAAAACATGAAGTACAGCTCAAATTTTACTCTATGATTCATTATCTATGTAAACTAAGATATTGAAAATTTTTCATAGAGGTATTTTTATATTTTTAAGGAATTCCAGCAAACGAAAAATGTTTTCAAAGTGATTTCTCAAGAATCTTTATAAAGTGGAATTACCATCATAAACTCTATCATGTTGAAGATATTCGCATAGAAAATGAATTACTCGAAATGTTCCATAAAAACATATCGATATAGTTTTTATATTTATTGTTATATCAGATTTTTAAAACACCTAAATAATCGCTATATTTATATCTACAATTTTCATTAAAAAACCTGCCAGTTATCCCATTGGCGCATAAGTTCTGAGAATTTTTTTTTTCTGGTTTAACAATAACTTTTTTTTCAACAAAGATATGCAACGTCAATCAACAATATAATCGCCATTGTTTTATGTGTATTTCTTTTGTTCTTTCATTTACTTTCATCTCACTACTATACATTCGTTCCTGTTCTCTCAAGGTCAAAAAAACATTGAAATTGACCTTGATCTTTTGTGTTCTTATTACGCAATAATATATCTATTACATAATAATATTTCTATTGCGTATTTTGTAATACGTCATACTATTATCGTTATATATATGGGTGAATTGCATTTCATTCGTACAATTGCATCATTGGTACTAAATCATGAATATCTCTTGTTTGGAAGCTTCGAATGACTTGAAAATTTTACACAATACTCCTCGCCGTGTCTTCCTACATTTCTGAAATTTTGAGCAGTCGATATCACTCCTATCTCGGGTTATGCCTCTTGGAAATGAAAAGATGGCAAAAATTGGAGCCATCTCTTGATGAAGACAAAAAATTTTTCAAGTGCGAAAAGTTTAAGTTCGCGTTTTCTTCAGTGCAGTTAGGTAGAAAAAAGTGCAGAGAATCAGAATCTGATTTTAGTTTTTCTTTAAAATAGCTATCTTTAATAAATATACGCAAAATACCGACTTGACAGACACTTTGTCTTTTTTTTTGTCCCGTTATCTCAAAATATTATTTTCTCTAGACAGAAATACGCCGGCCAACTTGCAGTGGTTTGAAAATAAAGACGACCGGTAGGAACAACTTTTCTGAAAATAAATTCTAGGCTGCATCAAGAACTTGAATGGATATGGGTGGACAAGTTTTGAAAAAGTCATATATATATACTCACTTTGTCCCGTTATATTTTGAATTTTGTGACTTGAATATTTTTTTACCGGGTTGATCATTTTGCGTGAAATTTATAACTTTTTTTTCTCTCTATGTTTCCTACTTGTAGTGAATAAATCAGCTCTTTGTCGCGTTCCACAGCTGAGATAATGGCGAGTCATATATGAAATGTCCCGTTATATTTTTTTCATGCAAAATGTCCCGTTATGTAAAAAGTGGAATATCTCAGTCAAACGAAAGTTAAAATTATGAACTTATAATACACCATTCGATTGGTCATCGGTAGGCCGATCTAATGATATACCTTTCACAGTGAAGTATTGCTTCATAGAAAAAAAAGCTACAGATGTGCTCCGCTTTCTAAATAATCAATCTTTCACTAATATATTGTATGACTTTTCGCGAGTTTCTTTATGGACTATAATATTCCGACATTCAACCACACAACGTTAGATAAATCTAATCCAGTTGCACCGATTGAATCATGATTTGTTCCATTCTGTTAAGAGCTACAAAATAGTTTGACCGAATACCGTGAAAATGCATATAGATATATGCATACATTTTCATGAAATTGGAACGACTACCTTATTTTTGAGCAAAGTGTAGGGAAAAAAAGCTTTTCTACGTTTTCAAGGATGCTCTATCAAAACATACAGCTAGTTTTTTCATATGAACACTTTCTTTTTTTTCGATTTTTTTCGATCTGATTGTACAAATGGAATGCAATTCACCCATATATATATATATGAGCCATTCCACGTAACCGACGACCTAAGGTGCTCAATCGAGGTTCTCTGATTTGGCTCGTTGTTATATATGTGATGGAGCAAAGTGTTTGAAGCATTTTGACGCAAGCCGATTGAAAAAATATTGAGCCGTTCGTTTTTTATAGCCATGTTACTGAAGGCACTATTAAATCAGTGAAAAACGCATTTTCACGAGAAGCGATTTTCAGCACCTTAAAACTTCAAGAAAAGAGCAACTGATCAAGGTAAAATTTTTTTGTCTATAAACAACTAATCAAGTTGTACGTAT
>CAJNOP010004632.1:0-10138 GCA_905250075.1 Rotaria sp. Silwood1 | reverse complement strand
TGTGGGTGTGGGTGTGGATGTGGGTGTGGGTGTGGGTGTGGGTGTGGGTGTGTATGGGTGTGGGTGTGGGTGTGGGTGTGTATGGGTGTGAGTGTGGATGTGGGTGTGGGTGTGGGTGTTCATCTTCTCTTTACGCACTCACACCCCTACCTGCGCTCACACGCCTACCCACACCCACACCCACTCACACCCACACCCAGCCACTCACACCCACACCCAGCCACTCACACCCACACCCAGCCACCCACACCCACACCCACACCCACACCCACCCACACCCACACCCACCCACACCCACACCCACACCCTACACCCACACCCGTATCCTACACATACTGTAAATACCTTGAAATTCGAATATTTCGATCCAGGCTCGCCATCAGCAGCTCATATTTTTAGTTTGGTAGTTCCTCGTTGAGGGCGATAATATGACTCGAATTTAGTTAAACAAATCGACTGACAGTATAAACAGTTCCATTGTTAGGGTCTATCAGAAAAGAAAGAAATGATATTGTCTGACAATGTTGGCTAGTCGCTGAATTCGCTCGATTTATATTCGTTAAATCAACGTGTCACATCAAATTTAGAAATTCAATTTTTAATATACTTTATTTAAGAATATATACTGGTAAGCCTAATGCGCTTTCATTTGCTTCCTTTTAACAAAAAAGATTTCTCTTAAATATCAATGACTCATTAATTTAATAAGATATTAAGCAAGTTGAAGTCGTCGCACTGTTGGAGCCGGTAACAGTAGACGACTGATCGGCTTCGGTAGACATACATTTACCTTCGGGGATCGGTCTGGGCTTTTCTGAGATATTTTTATGTTTTTTTTCAAAAAAAATGATCCTAAAAGTGTTTCCGTTTTCGCAAATCAAACACTTTTCACTGATGTCGAAGGCTAATCTCATAAGAAAGCACACTTCAGAATTTTCTATTGAGACCACTCACTTCTTCAAAAATCGACTTCTCATCACTTGCTGTCAAATTACCTGATATTATATGAATATGTTGGGGTTGTAGTGTATTCAGAAAACAAGCGTCAAAGATAGCTCATTTGGCAACTCGAAATTCTCTACTGACCTTCATTCTGAAGATTGAACTTCTTTGTATTCGAATATGTCAAACTGAAGTGTTTGGCAAAGTCCTTGTTTTTTTAAATTCTTACTTTTTCATGTGGAGAAAAAAGATGACAAGTTCAATACTTCGAAAAATTTTCAAAAATTGACGCTCTAATCCTAAACATTAAGTATATAGAATAAAACTCCGCATAGGTTTCTGGGTTAGTCGATCAAAAAAGCATAAACAGAGAGAAAATAAAAAACATTTCCCACTTTTTTCTAAAAACAGCATATAGTTCAGGCAGATGATGACAGAGATCATCAAAAAGTTTGATAAAAAAGGAGTTGCCGAATAAAAAGAATCATGCCATTTATGAAAGATCAGATCTCGAGCTATTTTTCCATGAATTTATCTTAATTTTAATTTTTTGACGAAAATTGACTTTCTTGGAAAAGATGGCCTTTAGTGGAAACTCATTATAGTACACTGATTATATTTTATCAATTTATATCGATATCAAGCTATGTTATCGAAGCAAAATTGAATAATTACTTAGCATTGTAGTTATCATAAATTTACTTGTATTTTCTACTGCTTATAATATATATTTCGCACAGACATAGGAAATAACGGACGCGAATATAACTTGGAAAGCAGATTAAGTATACAGTTAATTAATAATGTCCATATGCAACGAACACTCAGCCTGTGGACAAAGCTTATATAAAGTTTGTTGTCCTATGAAGTTTTCTCTTCACCGATTGATACTTGCAGAGAGAAAACGCTATAATAGCGAACCATGGCTCTTAAAGCGCCGTTTTAACGAAATTTCAGCGCGTTGTAATACGCTTTTTAGGAGTCCTGTCTGACTTGGCAACTAGAAAATAACGACATTTCTAAGAATTCCACGTTAAAAAATCCTGAGAATACTCTATAAGGATCTCTGAAACCTGATACATATCTGTTGTCGGAATCTTCACTGTAATTAAGTAAGATTATGTTCGAACGTTTCGAAAAATTAGTATTCCAAGTCCTCGCAAAGCAACTCAAGTCGTTACAAGGATCTCCATAGGAAAACACAAGGATGGATTGATGATCTTCGCGTGGCGTTTCTTGAACTTTCTACAAGTTCCAGGAGCGATTTTTTTTGCATATCAGGAGTGCAGGATATCAGGATGATTTACACTCGATCCTACTTAGGATTTTGAGCGCAATTGTGAAGTAGTTTCTGATAAGGTTTTATCAGGGTTTTGTTAAGGTCTGCCTCAAATCTTCGTATAAGGATCCTAATGTCCATTTCAGAGATAGATGGCCGTGGGCATTTTTTGAATAACTTTTGATAAGAACGAGATAGAGACCTGCGGTTTTCACCGTTGGAAAGAGTAGATGAAAACGCATCGAACCATATAAGACAATGACTTTTAACTTGGACTTTTGAAACCTTTTGCAATAATTGAACAAAGAAATGCCTTAAAAACGGGTCTGATTTTTCCAGGAAAAACGAAAAAACTCAAAAAAACTGAGTTTTTTTTACAGAAATTGTTGGCAAAGTGGATTGGAATTGTCGAATATAGTACCTAGAACTCCCAAACCAGTAAAGCTTTGAACCAAGCCTTATATATAGTTTTGTAGCTCTTGAGCTGGCGATTCTAGCGCACTCCTCAAAGTTTAAGATTTGCTCTACCTTCAAAGAGCAATATTCTACTCTTTCAAGATGACAATGGATCACTACCTATTTTTGAGATAAACCTTAACAATTTTATATGAATCGATGCGCTGAATCAGCCTCTTTCCAAAGGTGAAAACCACAGCTCTCTATCTTGTTTCTATCAAAAGTTAATCAAAAGATGCCCACGGCCATCTATCTCTGAAATGGACATTAGTAGGATTTAAATCTATATGAGAGGAGAATTTCAGCTTGCAAATAGCAAGATTTTTCAGAAGCCTAGAATGAATAGTCTTGAGAAGATTCTATGAGCATCCCTTAAACCTGATGCATATCTGTTATCGGAATTCCCACTATCGCTGTTTAGGAAAACCTTATTGCTCATCTACGTGTCTCGAAACTAATTTTCGTCGTATCAAAGACATCGTAGGAGACCTATCAACCAAAACAGATCTCTTGAGTCCTATCACTTTAAAATTGCTCTTCATTGCAGAAGTGGATGCAGCTGAAAAAAACTTAGCATGTAATACAGCAACCATGTGTCAAATTACAATCTTCTGTGGGCTTCTTGAAATTGTTTTTTTATCGCGTTTAATATCGCAAACTAATATGCCATAGATTTACCAGATTTACTTATTGACAGCAGTCAGAGAGTCCAAAATATTCTACCTACTCTAGAAACTGAAGAAAGTGAGATACAATGATAAGAATATTAGAAACGGCACGAATTGCACGAACCATCGAAGTTCAATGAAGTGAAGAAACTTAAAGATTTCAAGCACATCAACTAGGCCTAGGAACTCATTGAAACAGAGGAGACCATAAAACTCAAGAATCTGTATTTAGACAAGAATTTGTAGAAATTCAGGAATGTGTATTGATAAAAAAAATGAAAAAGTAAATCAGACGATTTTTCAATGAGCTCTTGTCATTTTCTTATTTTAGGTTTACACAGATTTGAATTGCCCATCACATTTATGTTCACATTGTCACTAAAACGTGAATGAAAAATAGTTAAATACGGAACAGAAGTTGATTTATACCAACCAACAAGCAAAAACGTGTACACTTTTATATATAACATGTGCATGTAACGAATTAGTCCATTTTCGCCGACGACGATTTTCACTGATTTCAACTTTGCCGAATGAATTTATAACCGAAAAGTACGGTATAAAATTTGATCCATTCTATATTTAACATTTTATTATAATTAATTAGTTTATTATCAAATCGATTGATTACCACCTTACTTGGTAACCATCCGAGTTGGTAACCATCTCACTTTGTAGCCAACTCAGTTGGTAAGGATGTGGGCGTGTATATGGCTCTTCTCATACCACACACGCACACACTTACTGGCTGGGTTGGTAACCATCTTGGTTAACAATCAACTGAGTTGGTAACTATCTAAGTTGGTTATCAACTCAACTAGTAAATGTGTGCGTATGTAGTATGACAAGAGCCATGTACACACCGATACCCATGTACACACCGACACCCATGTACACACCGACACCCATAAACACACCTCCATCTACACACCACTTCAACACCCTTACCAACTGAGTTGGCTATCAAGTGTGATGGTTACCAACTCAGATGGTTATCAACTCAGTTGGTTACCATCTGAGTTGGTAATCAATCGATTTGATAATAAACTAATTAATTATTATAAAATGTTAAATATAGAATGAATCAAATTTTATCCCGTACTTTTCGGTTATAAATTCATTCGGCGATATTGGAATCGGCGAGAATCGCCGTCAGCAAAAATGGAAATTACCATTATTTAGATTTAACGAGAAAAAACAGAGCTCAATAGATGAATCAAAAAAATGGTTGAAACTGATGAGGTTTTTAATCGATTACTCGGACAAAATCGATTTTTTATGAAAATCATTCTTCGAAACTAAAGTTTTCATTGAATTTAATCGAAAATTTTCATGAAATATCCTTTATTTCTGATCTTTTAAACAAACTCGATTTTCTTTTATGTTTTGAAAGTTGTTTTTTTTGGATAGGTAGAAAATCGATTCTTTGTGTTCAATTTTTATGATACATTGATCGAGAGATATAATTCTTGATTTTCTTTGTAGTATCGAAAGTTAGAGCGTTATTTATCAAATGGAATATTCTTTTGTTTTTGTGTTCACTTACTTGACGGAGTTGGATTGATCGGTTGTGGAACAACAACTGGTACAGGTTGTAAAAGTGGGAATGGTGGATGAGTTTCTTCCAATTGAATAATGTAAAGATCACCTTGATCAAGGCAACCGAGTACTTTGAATTGAGTTGCAGCCATAAGAAGTACTTCGTCTTCAGCTGGAAAATACGAATGCTTACGAATGTCTCTAGCTGATTTACATTGTAAGGTAAACATTGTTCTGGAGCCTGTTTTTCCCAGAAATAGATTTGATTTTAGAACACGAATAGCTGTTGTGCAAGATGAGAAACCCCACCAGACGATTGTTTCTCCTTCGTTGTATCGCTTGCTCAGATCTAATTTAACACCTCTATATGCCGTTGTGGGAAGCGATGGCAGGCGAAACAGTGCATTTAGAAAAAGTCTCAAATAAAGATACCACGGTTCGAGTTTGTGTTCTCGATCCGGTGCTCGCAATGTATTATTCAAGACCACATAGAGGCACTCGTCAATTGGTTTCCATCCCATCGTGTAAAGCATAATCGAGGCTGATTCATCTTGTGTCAATTCATCGGCAGGTTTCTTACATCTTTGTTTGGCTACATATACATGAGCTTGAACCGCTGGTAGAATAGGAACAAGCGGTTCGACTGCTTGTTCGAGCGAAACAAGAGGCATTTTTCCATAACCGCTGATAGGTGCAAGAAATTCCAGCGGCTCATCTACTATGTCAATAATGCGTAATATACTTTGTGCTGTCACTTCTTCTCCTCCTGTGGCCATGCTCAGTAGAAAGAAAGTTCTTCGTGAAATCTTAAAATGATAAATATCTGAAAAGTAATAAACGATAATTTTTTATAGTATTGTTTTCTGTAACGTTGATATTTTTGTCTGTGTATAATCATCCATTTTTCAACACGTTGGACTTTTATTATACTGCTTTATTTGATCTGAGATATGTTTAAAGATCTTCAATATGCGTAATGTTAGTGCCAATACTTCATGCGGAGATATCTTCTCATGATACTATCAAAGTAATTTAAAATGTTTATATTGAATTGTTCATATGATAGGAATTTGTTCAATATACTATGAACACTATTTCTTTATCTATCAATTCTTTTTTATGTTCCCTAGACTGAAAGGCTAGGGTCTAGAAACCGAAATTCACCTGTGTCTGTCTGTCTGTCTGTCTGTCTGTCGGTAACGCGGTCAAAATGGCCATTTTTTTGGCGCATGTGTCCATTTTTTTGGCACAAGTCACCATTTTTTTGGCACAAACGGCCATTTTTTTACTAAAATTAACTAGGTAACTATGGTACAAATGAGCATGTAACTATGGCACAAACGGTCATTTTTTTGGTACAAGCGACCACGTAACTATGGCACAGGTGACCATATAGCAACCATGGTACAAACAACTATTCCGGTAACTATGGCACAAATGACCATCTAAAGACTGATGTAAATGAACCCATAATAATCATCGGTAAAATGTGAATGAAATAACTATAATTCGGGTAGTGGTGTAAAACGGCTTACAAAAGCATTTAATTAGTGAGAGTCAGATCAAATGAGCAGTATGGATTTAAAGAAATCGTTTAAATTATTCATTATTGTAGGATTGATTGTGCAATGTTGTATCAATGAATATCTAATTTATTAATAGTTTAGAATTAATGCGCGAATTGAAGCATAAAATATTGATTAATAAAACTCAAATTTTATGAATAATATAATTCATATTTTTGTACGTACAAAAAGCGCCAATATAATAACAAAAAAAATCTTATTCTTGTTTAATCTTATTGGGCGCTATTTATATTTATAAAAGCAAAAAAAAAATAAAACAAAAACGACAAAAAAAATAAAATTTGTAAAATGCATTATCTTTACTTAGAATGAGAATTCTCCAAATTAAGTTTTCTGCTCGCCTAAGATATACTGGTCATATTATCAATTTTGCGTATTACTTTTTTAATGTAGCTTTTTATGCTATTACATCCGTACATGTATTCTATCAGTCTAGGGCTAAGTGAATCGCTTGACGATGAACGTTACTTGTAATTTTATGTCGGTTTTCTTAACATAAATTTCATTAATATATAACTGTTTCCTACGAAACTTTTTTTGAAATTTTATATCCTTTATATTGCAATGGATGAACGACGAGATTTGTTGAAAACTTCTGAACAGGTAACCTTTTTTCTATTACAAGTTTTTAGCAAAACCCATTTTACATTAATGACACACATGTTGCCGTTATCCCACAGCAATGTTCTCAGATAAATGTTGAGAACAACGGATACAAATTAATCTATATAGTTTTAGTTAGAAAAAAATGCATAATCAAGCATTTGTTTTATGACGAATAATTCACTCAGAGTTCTTCATCTATTAAAAATACGTTTCCGAGTCTTTGATACAAATTGGTCATCATGTTTAATGAGTGGAATAGTTTAGTGTTTCAACTGAAAATTGTTATCATTACAATTGATAATAAGACCATGTAATCTCCTTTAATTTCAAACTAATGAATAAAGGATTTGAGGTATTATGCGTAAAAACAATAAGAACAGATTTCTTGTCATATTTTTCGGAAAATATCAATTTTGAAGAGTACGTCTGATGCTTTACTAATTTCGTCTTCCTTAAAAAACGCCGAGTAAACCAACGAAGTATTGCATGTGTTTTACTCGAGATGTTTTTGACCATTGTCAAAAAGGTATCATTATTTATATACTAGCGAGATCCCGTGCATATTGCACGGCTGCTTTTTTCTGTAAAGTTTCACATCTGTGCTTTAACCTTGACCCTGTAACAGACAATCAGACACTTCGTATTATATAAATATAGATAGACCTTATAGCCTTATACCCTTGCAGCCTTACTCCCTTACAGTTTTACCCCCTTGTAGCCTTACCCCCCTTATAGCTTTATCCTCTTACACCCTTATACCCTTCTAGCTTTATACTTTTTGTACCCTTGCCTGCTTATAGCCTTATATCCTTGTAGCCTTGTACCCCTCATAGTCTTACCGCTGTATGGCCTTACCCTCTTATAGCCTTACAACCTTTAATATTTGATCTTTGACCCGGCACAGACACACACTGAACATTATATGAGTGTGCTTAACCATAGGGTACCCCGATTTGCTTTCTTTCTATTATCAGTTAAAAAACTTAACCATATTCTGGCCAAATTATCACACTCATCGCTAAGCATTCAAATTTATAATATTAGCAGCTGATGGCTGACTTATATGAAACTATTCAGTTCCTGAAATCGTGTCCTATCGTTTTTAAGGGACTGAATAATTTCATATAAGACAGCCATCAGCAGCTAATATTTTGAATTTAGAACTTTAGCGATGAGGGTAATAATTTGGCCCGAATATGGTTAGGTTTTCTAACTGATAATAGAAAGAAAGGAAATCGGAGTACCCTATGGTTACGCACGTCTATATATATAGATGTTGTATTGAAGTGATATCAGTCGATAAAGTTGCAACTTCAACAAAAAATTTCTCGAAGTTTCTTCAATTGAATTAAATACAAAATAAATATTAGTTAATTGATGATATTAAAAACAATGTATAAAATTATAGGTAACTTTTCATTTTAAAAACAATTGTTTCTTGTTTTATGAATATATATAGAATAATTTATTAAGAATAATTTAACATTACTTTTTGTTCATACTTTATATGATTATAGATCTATTCTAGCAACAGTAAGGTCTGTAAAGAATCAGTGAAGTCTCTAGAATATAATGCTCTGATTCAAACAGTGCATAGCCACATAATTAGAACAGTTCTCACAACGCAATTTATTCCGACATGTTTTCCATATTTTGCTTTGAATCTCGGTTTGCATTTTGGCATAAAATACAAGACTAAAAATGAAGATAGATGAAGCGCCTAACTGCAAATAAAAACGAAGACAAGATTACGGCGAATAAAACTAATTCAGGATGCAGAATGCGTACTCCACAATGTAATTTTCTTATAATGCGGTCAAACTACGTTATATGCTGCAAAAGATAGATTCCAGTTTTTCAATATAAACAACAAATCTTGAAAAACAAATCTTAATAACATTCCGCTGATCACATTCCAAGGTCATAAGTTGGTCTTACTGATCCAACTATTATTTTTCTTATGATGTTTGTCTGATATGTTCTTCTTTGAGATTAATTTGGCCGGTAATCAGAATTTATATTGAATTGATGCATAGATAATACTGAAACATGGTATTTAAAAATTCAGTTAAGCTAAGTCTTTGTTTGACTAAGTGTGAGTCTGACTCTGGTAAACGTCTCACTTTTCCTTATATGTGATATTTTTCCTATAATGCAAAATTAAAGTGTAGCTTAAATCAAAGCATTGTATTCTAGAGATCTCATTGATTAGTTATAGACCTTACTTTTGCTAGAATAGATCTATAATCATATAAAGTGCATACAATATAAAGTGGAAATCAATAGTTTAAGGCACTTTTGGTTTTTTAGTTTTCTCTGTGAAATACCATTCGATAATGACATCCATATAATGATTTTGATGGCTCTTAAAATGGACTATCAGACTGATGTGCATGAATTTCTGAGTGTTAACTTTTTCACTTCTTTATGAGAGATCTGTTTTGTCTCCAACAATCAAAATTTTACGACACCTTTTGATATTTTTGCTGTATGCTGAAAAGAAATAGAGAAGGCAACATTTTTTTCTGTTTTTTAGATATATTTTGGTTAGCTTACTATTATTCTAACTGTTTATCAACAAAACGCCTAGTTATCCATTTATTCGTGCCCAGGTGGTAGCTTTAAACTATGCTGGGCTCAATCAGGTTCAAATTTCAAAGCAGCTGAAGATTTCACGATGCTGTATACTAAATGCTAAAATGCTATGAAGAAATTCAAAAAACTTGAGGGTGGGTGTGGGTGTGGGTAATTATTTTGAAAGATCCCCACACATACACTCACACCCACACCCAGCTTAGCTGGTTAAAGTGTCTGTCTAGTTACCAGTTGTGGATACTACCTGGGTTCGAATCCCAGTCGAGACTCCTTTTATTTTCTTTGTGTTCGTTTTTTTCGAGTGAAAAACATAGCCGTACAACGTCTTTTATTCGTAACTATAAGTTTTTGTCTTATCTTGTATTTATTTTCTGAAGAATAATTCAAGGATTATGTAGGCACTCTCCTTGTCAAACTCTAAAAAAACTACATTTTTAAAACTATCTCTTTGATTTTTATTTCAGATT
>CAJNOP010004631.1:0-10140 GCA_905250075.1 Rotaria sp. Silwood1 | reverse complement strand
CCTACATAGTTTCAAGATAGTGCAATCCTAAAAATATGTGCTCACAACTATGCAAGCAATCAATGTTGCTAACTTTTATGGCACACGTAGTTAAGGACGTGTCATATGGCAATGGATGAAAGTATTATCCATATATATTCGTCCACTTTCTTTTCTTTCTTACATCTATACATATATTGTTCAGTGTGTGTGTTTCTCTGTGTCTGGTCAAGGGTCAAAGGTCAAATAAGGCTGTACGCGGAAAATCTAAGGAGCTACTATATTAGGGGTACCCATAAGTCCTCAAAAGCTATAAGATTATAAGCGGGTAGAGGATAGAAGGCAATGCTACAGGGGATAAGGGATAAAACTAAAGGAGTATAAGGAGATAAGGCTATAGGAGATAAGTAGATAAGGCTGCACGAGATATAAAGGATAAGGGAATAAAGCAATAAGGCTATAAAAGGTAATATCACAAGACTATAAGGTTACAAGGGAATAAGACTACAAAGATATAAGGCTATAAGGTCGCTCTATATATATAATGCGAACTGTCTGATTTTCTATTACTGAATCAAGGCTAAAGGACAAATGTGAAACTTTTCAGGGAAAAGCATCTATGCAGTATGCATGGATTTTTGTTAGTATATGTATGTTGATCGTTTCGCTATCTCCTTCTTTCTGTCCGGCATTTTTCTTGTTGTTTTTCTTGGTTCCTTCCGTTCTTTCTTGTAAGCGATAACTCAAGGATTTTCAAACTATCTTATATGGCTTAAGGTTATTCTATCTTTAGTTTAACTCGATACATAAGTAGCTAGGTTTCTATTTGAAAAAGGTCTTTGTCTTGTTATCTTTTTTTCTTTTAATCTGTTCTTGCTAAGTTTATAAAATAAACATCTTTACACATTTAACAAAGAAGAGTCTAACTCCAACTAGAGTATATCTTGTAATTTTAGGCAATACAACAATACACGTGACTTTCGCCTATTTTAGAGACACCATCGTCGGAAAATCCAGATTTACAGACGTTATCGCCGAAACATTCAAATACTGGGAACCGAGACAAACTACGACGCTTCCTGTTGGGATCTGTCTTTCTTCTGATCATTGTGCTTCTGATCATTGTGATTCTGATTCTGTTATTTGTACTGGTTGTCTTAAGAAGCGGCGCCGGGACTTTCGGTATGTGAACGACTATTTGAGAAAATGGAGGAAAGAGATTTTGGAAAAAAATTGTAGAAGGGTGTTCGTACAAGGAGAAAAAAGGAAGATAGTATTTTTTTTACAAAAAGTTGAATCAGGAAATGACAACTTAAATTACTAGCTTAGGCACAACTCATTTATGTGATTCTATATTGAAAACAGGAAAGGTTTTGATCTTGTGTTGATAAAAGAAATGTGACTAGTAAATTCTCGAATAGAAACCAAATCGAAATGGTTGGTTTCTTTTCGATGGAGAAGGATATTCGGGTGAGGATGTGGATATGATATTCATCTCTAGCGTGAACATCTACGGCGCCTTCGAATCTTTAGATACTGGGCTTATTTCAAATCATTAAGTTTCTCTATTTGTTCAGCTTTCTTTAGTTGCTTCGAGTGTTTTAGCTCGGTGATTTCATCGTACATATGGTGATGAGACGGTGCCTTGGGTCTACATGTTCTCCAAGTTGCATGAATTGTTGTCATTTTCTGTATTTCTTGAGCTATTTCATACTCATGGATTCTGTGAGTTCCTTGGTTTTTTGTTAGTTTCTTCAGCTCTTTGAGAGTCTCGAATGGTTTCAGTTAGCAGAAATCCTTAAGTGCCTCGGATTTGCTGAGTTGTATAAGTTCATCAATTAAAATCAGTTCCTAGGATTTCTATCGTATATCGAATTTTGTAAGTTTCTTAGACTTCTTCTAATCTCATTCCTAAAAATTCTTAGATTTTTTGGTCAAGATCTTGTAAGATTCTGAACCTATAGGATCGTGCTCAAATCTCCTCAAGGTTCTATAAACTTCTTTCATTATTCTATTCTTAAGAAATATATAAATAACGAAAAGAAAGGGTCAAGACCTTGTATATTTTCTTAGAATTTTCTAATAGTAAGAGTCTAAGAAGAAGTATTCAAGATTCTATATGAGATCTTATGAAAAAATGGCTCAGTATTTTTCTTGTAAAAGTTCTTACATCATCTTATAGGATCCTACTAAGATACTATCATATATGACTCTGAAGGAATCTGTCCTATCTTAAAACAAGATCTGGGGACAGTCTTAGTTATAATAAAAGCTTCAGTTTCTCACATCTTGACTAAATCATCAATATATGATTGAATTTTATTTATACAAATATAAGTTCTCACAAAACGTTGAAATATATAATGTTATTATGTCAAATATTGCTTTAAGTATAGGCAAAGTCCAACTTATTTCTTCTTAATTAGATTCAATTAAAAGATAGATTTGGGTGGGTGTGGGAGGGGTGTGGATGTGAATTAATACTACAGAAACACATCCACACTCACTCCACACACCACATCCACACCCTAGCTTTATCTGGAACAGATAGAAGCCATCTATAAAATTCATTATATATTCAAGAAGAACAGTACGAGAATTTTTTGTTGATAGTATTGAAAAATCAAAGTTTTAAACAATTATTGTTTTCTAGGTTTCCAAAAAATTTGTAAGACTACTTAATAGCAGAAGGAAAAATATTAAGATATCTGAAAGTGGACAGCTCGATAGATTTTTACAGAAGGGATGAGCAAACAGTTAAATATTAATACTTATGGATTTTAAATATTATAAGAAAAGTTTAAATGGATACAAAAATCGTGAAAAAATTTCATCAAGATCGAACATAGAATTAAAGAAAATCATAATTATCTGTAAACACATTAGGAATTTCAACACTGTAGAAGGATCCTCGTAGTTCTTGACTATGAGTCAGAATCATTGAGAAAAACTGGACGTGAAAACAAATAAGAATCTTTAAAATAATACACCTAGAATAACTTCAGTTAGTCTGTGACAGGAGATCAGTTTTCTGCTTCATTTTTGTCAGTGCTTTTAAAAAGCAATTGGAAAACACAACTAGTATTCGAACATGGTCAACAATATTGTTACCATTATTACGCATTTTTTAAAATTTTTGATCTACTGCGCTGACAAATAATATGCAAGAAAGTGCTCCGCTACTCAAAAGAATTACTTTGAAAATGCAAGACTAATAGAATTTTCTTCAATTAGTTCAAATAGATCAACAACGATTGAATTCCTTTTTCATGATTATGTAGACCAGTTCAGATTTTTTTTGAATGGTGTCATTTTAAGAGAAATCATTACATTCCGTTTTTTTCAAACATTCAGTCCAATCATTATTAATTTAAAAATAAATAAAGATATGTAAAAGTATGAAGAGAAGCATTAGCATAACTATTCAATACTATTCAACTTTCTTTTAAATAGCTTCCTATATACATCAGCTACATCGTGCTGATAACATTTTGATATTACTTAAAATGAAACAGATCTTTAGAAAAATATGACCAAAGTAGTTTGCAAAAATATATAAATGAAGTAATCCGAGCACAATTGAAAGTTACAACAGTAGATGTCATGTTTAGTTCTCCTTGAAAATATCTCTCTGTGCTTGTTTTAAATATACTATTTATTTAGAAATTATGTCTGCTGTGAAAAAATACTGAAGCATTCTTTGATTATTTCTCCTCTTGACTGGGTGTAAGTGTTAAGAGAATATTCACATCTCACAACCACAGCAACACCCATACTCACACTCTTGGGAGAATTCCGCCTCTATTCTTGTTTTGCAAGTCTTTTCAACACGTAAACAAATACCTCAGAATTATAGCATAAGATGTTTTGATCACCTGTAGTTTTTTTTTGTTGAACAACACGCTATTTCGCAGAATTATATCATGCTTGTACGGGTCTGCATAAGAAAAATATCATGATTGCTTCATTGTGAATCAAACTATGACGAAAACGACACGCATCTCTTCCTTTCTAATCATTTCAGAAAATATTTACCCCATTTTTATCAGAAAAAAAGAACAATAAATGAAGGTGCGGGTGTGGATGTGTTTCTGTAGTATTAATTCACATCCACACTCACACCCTTTTGGTATGAACGTTGATGCATTGCTGTGTGCACACGAAAGCACAAACAATCATTCACATCCGAATATTTGTAAAAATAATTCAGATAAACATTTGACCTACCGTTTCTATATGATCTGCATCTGACTTTGTAATAATTTCAGATCCGTCGTCAATGCTTGGTTCATCTACTCGACGTAAGTATATTTAATTCAACTCAATGATTCGAATATGTATACTTCATATATGTGCTGTCATGTGAGTAATCTATATACCAGAGAAATAGAAATTTTGATTGGAATTATGATTCCCACGTTTTATGAGACATGATAGGTTCAAATTTGTGTATCTTGTCTTTACCTATACCGACACCCACATCTGATATCGTTAGATTCAAGCGAATCAATGCTTCAGAATAGTCTTCTTCTAGATTTTTATTCTTGTTCGATAATAAGACTTCCAATGATCTCATAGAAAATGCTGTTAGTTTGGTCTATTTACAATGATTTTCTAGAAGAACATGAATAAAATAATTTTGATGGCAATTATCATTGGTTATTAGCTGAGATTCTTAGAAATTGAGTTTATTTCGGATTCAATATATTGATAGAAGTCACATATTCTTGATTAATTAAAATAATTAAGTGAAGTTTACATGATAACCGTCTGGAAGAAGACGAACTACTTCAATTTAAAAAATAATTCTTAGTTTGGCTATTTCGAATGGCATTGTTAAAAGAAGAATCCATTTTCGTTGAGCTTGATTTACACTGAAAAGATGAACTGAGCTTATCTCGGAATCATGTTACGAAGATGATGTGACAAGTAGATTAATTTAACTTTGTTCAGCACATATTTTTAGACATACACCTTAATAGTCTTGATTTTTCATGTTTTCTTCTATAGTTCATATAGTTTTTTGTATTCAATTAAATATTAATTCAGAAATCTGCATTTACTCATCTTTAAACAATAATTGTTTTTCTTCCCTGTAAACTGATCTATATTAAACGAAATTCGAGAAAATGTAAAGATTTAAATAGATTGTATTGTTCGCTTATGTATATGTTGCGTTAATAACTGGGGTGTCGGCGTGGGTGTAAGTTAAAAGAAGGATCACGCCCTAACTGGAAGAAGAAGACTCATAATCACGTCAAAGTCGGAGATAAATGTAGAGTGTATACGACTTTGTAAAGAACTTCTGAGAGGAAATGAAAAAAGAGAGCGCATTTGATAGTAATTAAGGAAGGTATAGATGTGAGTAAGTGTGAAAAAAAGACAATTTTCGCAGACCACTCCCACACCCTTACCCTTATATGATACATTTGCACAAAATAATTCAAAAAACATCTGATTACTGATTAGTATATATAGGATTAAGACAAATATTAGGTAATCATCTGAAATTATTTAATCAATATACAGAATTCTGTTATAATGAAAGCTTGGCAAAGAGGAAAGAATGCTTATTTTTGTTTGAATGATTTTTTTGCCACGAATTACATTCTAAGATAATTTGATCAGCTTGCGGATTCAAGATCAAACTGTCCTAGAAAATCACTACTTTCGCCAAAAACCTAGTTGAATTCAGTCTAATTTTTGTCAATAGATATTGCCTTGGATCATTTTAAATCTATTAATTATGTTGTTTCGGACTTACTAAAATCTTTGTTCGTCAAAAAGTTCGACAACATATAGATAAGAGTTAAGTGAATCCTTTTGATTGCAAGTCTCAACCTTTCACATACATGCTCATTATCACTAATAGATTCTTAAACTTTTTGAATTTTCAGATCCTGGTTGTGGGTTCGAGTAAAAAAACAGACTCATCCATATCCAACTAAGAAAACATTTAACATCATTTTATAGCATAACGAAAACATCTTGAACTATTTCTCATAAAAAAGAAATGTTACTACAAATAAACATATCACTTTGATCATTATACCCAAGAAATCGAATAAATATGCTAAATTCATCCCTAATTGCAGTCACTTAATAATCCATGATAAAAAAAAGCAATGCAAACGATATTCGTTTATTTAGAAGATTATTCATATTACTTCGTAGACTTTTCTTTCATTACAGTCCGCTATCAATTTGACAAATTTCTTATAATTAAGGATTTACAATTCGCAAATCAAATCACCACCAATTTTCAATAAGATTTTTTTAAAAAAATTCTATTCACTGGAGAAGTTGACAGTATGCAGAACTTAGTAGAAAATGAGAAGAGGCAAAACAGATACGTCCATTAAAACCATTTTTTATTCATGTGTTTCCTTTCATTATATGACTTTCCTTTATCCTTACGTTTCAATATATTTCGATGCATTTTAATTTTATAGAAAAAGAATAATGTCAAGTGTTGGAAATATATGCAATTTTGAAATTTTTTTTTATAAAAAAAATAGTTGTTTTTTATTGCGATTTTTACTCATGAGAGTTCACTAATGACTGTGATTAATATTCTAAGAATAAAAAAGATCCATTGATTAATTTAAAAAGCAAAAGCTACTTAAAAATCAATTCTTAATATTCTATAGATATTTGTTTTCGAATAAAATATTTAAAACAAGCTAATTTTTAAATTAGATATAACACTTTAAGATAAAGAACATTTTTTAAAAATAATTAGTATAGGTTTAAGTAAGTCAAGTCGAGCTATAAGGCATCATATAACAATGAAGTTAAATGTAAGTGTAAATTTTTTCTTGTCTTTCGATTTTATTGCTGTGTTCAAATTTGTTCATGAATATTTACTTTTGTTGTAATGTAATTATAAATAATTACTTCAGCTAATAGTTTCTCGTATAATGAACAAATTCATGGATGTAAGTCGGATTATTTTTTTTTGACATATCAAATATCTTTAGTTTCCATTTTAGTGAGTAGATTAGTTATAGTAACTATAAAATTGATCAATCTGATTAAATGTTGTCGCCAATGAAGGGAATAGTGTAGTTCTGTCTATATTCAATTCAAGGGAGAAAATGTCTAATCTTTGATTGCTTTCATTTCTTTCACGTTATGAGAAAATAATTTCAAGTTAGGGTGTAAATGTCGCTATTAATCTAAGTAAATAAAAAGACGATGTTCATACCCTACACTCACAACTATAACGTTGTAAAGTCCTCGCAAACTCTTCAACTATATCACAGTCTGAGATCTGTTTCACATATATATATCCCTAACAACCCAGTCCAAAATCAAAAAAATAGAAAACAAAATATCAATATATTAAAAAAAAAAGCTAAATCTCAAATCTACCTCATTCGAAATCTTTATTTAACCCTTTACCCCTCACAGTAGTTCCAGAAGCGCTAGCAATGAAATTACCCCTGAAATAAAGTACTGGTGCCTCCAATATGCCAAAAGTATGAACAAATCAAAGAAATGCTTTCTTCAATTTTAGGGCATTTTCCTGAGAGGGAGTAGCGGGAAAATTTTGACCAATTCTCAGGAGCATTCAGCAAAACTGATGTATCTCAGTGAAGAAACGTCTTAGAGAGCTCGGGAACGTTTCATTTCATAGAAAAATGTTTGCTCTATAATTCTCTATGATTGTGACAATTGTTGCATTGATTCGTGGATATTTAAGAGCCAGGACGTTACTATTGTAGAAACCTTCTAGTGACTATTGCATATTTTACCATATGTCGACATCCTAAACTTTTCTGAAAATTCTGGAAACTAAACATATCACTAGTGGACAACTTTTTCTACATGTATCACGCAGTAGGTTGCCGGACGATTTATTGCTTAGAAATAGAAAATTACTTTTACAACACAATAGTCGTTTTTCGAAATCGTCGATCATAGGAGGCACACATTTCCGAACTAGCGCAGCGAAAAAAAAAGTTTTTTTTACCGATTGGTAGCCCATGAAGTTTATTACAAAAAGTGTTATTTTTCGCAACTGTTCTTCCAATGTCCATTGGAGTGGACATTGTGGGGGGAAAGGGTTAATTTTTACTTTATCTTCTGTAATGTGTAGAGCGTTTTTAGAACTTCATCAATCCATAATACTATTATTTTTATAAAAGTCTTGTTAGTAAAATAGTGTGCATAGGTCATATTCATAAAAGAAATATTGTCAACAATTGTTTTGAAGTATTTATAACTGACTTTAACTACGAACTTTGACCTTACGCGAGCTATCAAAAATAATAGGTTCATTCTCATAGCAGACAATAACCGGTATATAATTTTTTCGATTAATTCACACTAGTATCGCTTCGTTCGTGCTTATACTACAGATACATGTCTTGTTACTCAGTATATCCTCAGAGTTTTAGTTATAAGTCCTCTGTAAATACTCTAAAGCAAGTTTTGATAGTAATTCTTTCATGAGTATAAGCCATGAACACTAATTTATCACGGATAAAAATATCAGCCAACTATATCAAAAAGTATGTTAAGTATTTGACTAGTTATTAGAGACAAAAGCATTATGTATAATCTTAAATTTCATTGGACGAATTCTGCCTCTACTGAGTGGATTGCATATCTTATAAACATTTTAAAAAACCTGAGAATATCTCTTTTTTTACTTGAGATCATTTTTTAGATTTTTTTGCCTCAAATTAATAAACTTGACTAAATAAATATTTGCTCATAGAGTATTTTCATAACTTCTAGAATTTCTAGTGAGGAAAAATGATTTTTTTTCGATATTAGAAATTATTTAGAAACAGAATTTATTTGAAAATTATTTACTATTATATTATTATAATAATAGTAGATTCGAATGTCATTCAGAAAATCATAGGAAAACAAACTAAATATTTTCAATTTTGCTGTAACAAATATGTTTAAGTATGATAATAATTTCTTTTCGTTACTAAGAAAATAGATCTAAAAACAATTTTGAATTCGGGAAAAATCAAAAACATTTTTTTGATAGAACTATAAGGAGTTTTCACCATTTTAATGAAAATCTTTTTAGTCTAATGAAATTACTCAATGTATTAAGACGATATTGCATCACGAGTATCAAACATGCCCGATAAATGATAGTTTATGTTTAATTGAAAAAAGGATTGACTTTTTGTAAAAAAAAAAAAGTTATACAATTAAAAGAGCAGCTCATACACAAATCCTAATTAATCTATTATAGAGATCGTTTTTCAACCTCTATCATTAAAAACTAAAGTGCACACGACTTTAAGTATCTTGATATTTTATTTCATCATTTTTTTCCTTCTTTCGAACATCCTATATCATACGAAAATGAGCTGAATATCGCTGAAAGAATCGTAAGATTTCCTTCTCAAATTCTAACACTAAACTAGAACATGGAAATCTCCTTAGAATTTCATGTTAAGCAGTTTTCTCCTCCTCGACATTGAAAGCATTTCCTTACGAAGTGCTTTTTTTTAAAGACTAGGTTACAGAAAGACTTTCATTTGTAGTACTTTCTCGTGTATGAGAGACAAAAATTTCTTCGATAATGCCGATCTCTTTTCTTTTTCGTTCATTGTAGTAATTCCTAATATTCCAGAGAAGGCGTCCTGGACACTGATTAGGGTCGACATCTGTGTACTAAGCAGAGATGAGCAACTACATTCTGTCTCCCTCCAACTCCACATAACTCCAGTCCTATTTTCTAAAACTCCACATCAATTTCAAATGCAGTGTGTTCCGCTCCAACCTCATATCACTCCACTCCTTTTTTCTAAAATCCTACTCCAACTCCAATTTAACTTCAATTCCAGTCGAATTTTAGAAAACTGAACTTCTGCCAAAACACTCTTAAATACACATAAGTTTTTGAACATAATTAAATCTACGATTGATATCAATTAGTAGCACATTAATTTATTGCTTTATTAACTTTTTCATAATATTCAGAGATAGGCACCACCATTCTGCCCCGCTCCTACTCCATATAACTCCACTCTCACTCTGATGAGAAAAAGCATACTCTCCAGATCCTCGTCAAGATATCCATGAAATGTGAGCTTAAAGAAGGCTTCTCAGAACAAGCACGACATAAGGATTATAGCATATCCTGATAGAAGATACTCATTATTTTTAGATTTTCAGATTTTGGCA
>CAJNOP010004630.1:0-10141 GCA_905250075.1 Rotaria sp. Silwood1 | reverse complement strand
CCTACATAGTTTCAAGATAGTGCAATCCTAAAAATATGTGCTCACAACTATGCAAGCAATCAATGTTGCTAACTTTTATGGCAGACGTAGTTAAGGACGTGTCATATGGCAATGGATGAAAGTATTATCCATATATATTCGTCCACTTTCTTTTCTTTCTTACATCTATACATATATTGTTCAGTGTGTGTGTTTCTCTGTGTCTGGTCAAGGGTCAAAGGTCAAATAAGGCTGTACGCGGAAAATCTAAGGAGCTACTATATTAGGGGTACCCATAAGTCCTCAAAAGCTATAAGATTATAAGCGGGTAGAGGATAGAAGGCAATGCTACAGGGGATAAGGGATAAAACTAAAGGAGTATAAGGAGATAAGGCTATAGGAGATAAGTAGATAAGGCTGCACGAGATATAAAGGATAAGGGAATAAAGCAATAAGGCTATAAAAGGTAATATCACAAGACTATAAGGTTACAAGGGAATAAGACTACAAAGATATAAGGCTATAAGGTCGCTCTATATATATAATGCGAACTGTCTGATTTTCTATTACTGAATCAAGGCTAAAGGACAAATGTGAAACTTTTCAGGGAAAAGCATCTATGCAGTATGCATGGATTTTTGTTAGTATATGTATGTTGATCGTTTCGCTATCTCCTTCTTTCTGTCCGGCATTTTTCTTGTTGTTTTTCTTGGTTCCTTCCGTTCTTTCTTGTAAGCGATAACTCAAGGATTTTCAAACTATCTTATATGGCTTAAGGTTATTCTATCTTTAGTTTAACTCGATACATAAGTAGCTAGGTTTCTATTTGAAAAAGGTCTTTGTCTTGTTATCTTTTTTTCTTTTAATCTGTTCTTGCTAAGTTTATAAAATAAACATCTTTACACATTTAACAAAGAAGAGTCTAACTCCAACTAGAGTATATCTTGTAATTTTAGGCAATACAACAATACACGTGACTTTCGCCTATTTTAGAGACACCATCGTCGGAAAATCCAGATTTACAGACGTTATCGCCGAAACATTCAAATACTGGGAACCGAGACAAACTACGACGCTTCCTGTTGGGATCTGTCTTTCTTCTGATCATTGTGCTTCTGATCATTGTGATTCTGATTCTGTTATTTGTACTGGTTGTCTTAAGAAGCGGCGCCGGGACTTTCGGTATGTGAACGACTATTTGAGAAAATGGAGGAAAGAGATTTTGGAAAAAAATTGTAGAAGGGTGTTCGTACAAGGAGAAAAAAGGAAGATAGTATTTTTTTTACAAAAAGTTGAATCAGGAAATGACAACTTAAATTACTAGCTTAGGCACAACTCATTTATGTGATTCTATATTGAAAACAGGAAAGGTTTTGATCTTGTGTTGATAAAAGAAATGTGACTAGTAAATTCTCGAATAGAAACCAAATCGAAATGGTTGGTTTCTTTTCGATGGAGAAGGATATTCGGGTGAGCATGTGGATGTGATATTCATCTCTAGCGTGAACATCTACGGCGCCTTCGAATCTTTAGATACTGGGCTTATATCAAATCATTAAGTTTCTCTATTTGTTCAGCTTTCTTTAGTTGCTTCGAGTGTTTTAGCTCAGTGATTTCATCGCACATATGGTGATGAGACGGTGCCTTGGGTCTACATGTTCTCCAAGTTGCATGAATTGTTGTCATTTTCTGTATTTCTTGAGCTATTTCATACTCATGGATTCTGTGAGTTCCTTGGTTTTTTGTTAGTTTCTTCAGCTCTTTGAGAGTCTCGAATGGTTTCAGTTAGCAGAAATCCTTAAGTGCCTCGGATTTGCTGAGTTGTATAAGTTCATCAATTAAAATCAGTTCCTAGGATTTCTATCGTATATCGAATTTTGTAAGTTTCTTAGACTTCTTCTAATCTCATTCCTAAAAATTCTTAGATTTTTTGGTCAAGATCTTGTAAGATTCTGAACCTATAGGATCGTGCTCAAATCTCCTCAAGGTTCTATAAACTTCTTTCATTATTCTATTCTTAAGAAATATATAAATAACGAAAAGAAAGGGTCAAGACCTTGTATATTTTCTTAGAATTTTCTAATAGTAAGAGTCTAAGAAGAAGTATTCAAGATTCTATATGAGATCTTATGAAAAAATGGCTCAGTATTTTTCTTGTAAAAGTTCTTACATCATCTTATAGGATCCTACTAAGATACTATCATATATGACTCTGAAGGAATCTGTCCTATCTTAAAACAAGATCTGGTGACAGTCTTAGTTATAATAAAAGCTTCAGTTTCTTACATCTTGACTAAATCATAAATATATGATTGAATTTTATTTATACAAATATAAGTTCTCACAAAACGTTGAAATATATAATGTTATTATGTCAAATATTGCTTTAAGTATAGGCAAAGTCCAACTTATTTCTTCTTAATTAGATTCAATTAAAAGATAGATTTGGGTGGGTGTGGGAGGGGTGTGGATGTGAATTAATATTACAGAAACACATCCACACTCACTCCACACACCACATCCACACCCTAGCTTTATCTGGAACAGATAGAAGCCATCTATAAAATTCATTATATATTCAAGAAGAAGAGTACGAGAATTTTTTGTTGATAGTATTGAAAAATCAAAGTTTTAAACAATTATTGTTTTCTAGGTTTCCAAAAAATTTGTAAGACTACTTAATAGCAGAAGGAAAAATATTAAGATATCTGAAAGTGGACAGCTCGATAAATTTTTACAGAAGGGATGAGCAAACAGTTAAATATTAATACTTATGGATTTTAAATATTATAAGAAAAGTTTAAATGGATACAAAAATCGTGAAAAAAATTGATCAAGATCGAGCATAGAATTAAAGAAAATCATAATTATGTGTAGACACATTAAGAATTTCAACACTGTAGAAGGATCCTCGTAGTTCTTGACTATGAGTCAGAATCATTGAGAAAAACTGGACGTGAAAACAAATAAGAATCTTTAAAATAATACACCTAGAATAACTTCAGTTAGTCTGTGACAGGAGATCAGTTTTCTGCTTCATTTTTGTCAGTGCTTTTAAAAAGCAATTGGAAAACACAACTAGTACTCGAACATGATCAACAATATTGTTACCATTATTACGCATTTTTTAAAATTTTTGATCTACTGCGCTGACAAATAATATGCAAGAAAGTGCTCCGCTACTCAAAAGAATTACTTTGAAAATGCAAGACTAATAGAATTTTCTTCAATTAGTTCAAATAGATCAACAACGATTGAATTCCTTTTTCATGATTATGTAGACCAGTTCAGATTTTTTTTGAATGGTGTCATTTTAAGAGAAATCATTACATTCCGTTTTTTTCAAACATTCAGTCCAATCATTATTAATTTAAAAATAAATAAAGATATGTAAAAGTATGAAGAGAAGCATTAGCATAACTATTCAATACTATTCAACTTTCTTTTAAATAGCTTCCTATATACATCAGCTACATCGTGCTGATAACATTTTGATATTACTTAAAATGAAACAGATCTTTAGAAAAATATGACCAAAGTAGTTTGCAAAAATATATAAATGAAGTAATCCGAGCACAATTGAAAGTTACAACAGTAGATGTCATGTTTAGTTCTCCTTGAAAATATCTCTCTGTGCTTGTTTTAAATATACTATTTATTTAGAAATTATGTCTGCTGTGAAAAAATACTGAAGCATTCTTTGATTATTTCTCCTCTTGACTGGGTGTAAGTGTTAAGAGAATATTCACATCTCACAACCACAGCAACACCCATACTCACACTCTTGGGAGAATTCCGCCTCTATTCTTGTTTTGCAAGTCTTTTCAACACGTAAACAAATACCTCAGAATTATAGCATAAGATGTTTTGATCACCTGTAGTTTTTTTTTGTTGAACAACACGCTATTTCGCAGAATTATATCATGCTTGTACGGGTCTGCATAAGAAAAATATCATGATTGCTTCATTGTGAATCAAACTATGACGAAAACGGCACGCATCTCTTCCTTTCTAATCATTTCAGAAAATATTTACCCCATTTTTATCAGAAAAAAAGAACAATAAATGAAGGTGCGGGTGTGGATGTGTTTCTGTAGTATTAATTCACATCCACACTCACACCCTTTTGGTATGAACGTTGATGCATTGCTGTGTGCACACGAAAGCACAAACAATCATTCACATCCGAATATTTGTAAAAATAATTCAGATAAACATTTGACCTACCGTTTCTATATGATCTGCATCTGACTTTGTAATAATTTCAGATCCGTCGTCAATGCTTGGTTCATCTACTCGACGTAAGTATATTTAATTCAACTCAATGATTCGAATATGTATACTTCATATATGTGCTGTCATGTGAGTAATCTATATACCAGAGAAATAGAAATTTTGATTGGAATTATGATTCCCACGTTTTATGAGACATGATAGGTTCAAATTTGTGTATCTTGTCTTTACCTATACCGACACCCACATCTGATATCGTTAGATTCAAGCGAATCAATGCTTCAGAATAGTCTTCTTCTAGATTTTTATTCTTGTTCGATAATAAGACTTCCAATGATCTCATAGAAAATGCTGTTAGTTTGGTCTATTTACAATGATTTTCTAGAAGAACATGAATAAAATAATTTTGATGTCAATTATCATTGGTTATTAGCTGAGATTCTTAGAAATTGAGTTTATTTCGGATTCAATATATTGATAGAAGTCACATATTCTTGATTAATTAAAATAATTAAGTGAAGTTTACATGATAACCGTCTGGAAGAAGACGAACTACTTCAATTTAAAAAAGAATTCTTAGTTTGGCTATTTCGAATGGCATTGTTAAAAGAAGAATCCATTTTCGTTGAGCTTGATTTACACTGAAAAGATGAACTGAGCTTATCTCGGAATCATGTTACGAAGATGATGTGACAAGTAGATTAATTTAACTTTGTTCAGCACATATTTTTAGACATACACCTTAATAGTCTTGATTTTTCATGTTTTCTTCTATAGTTCATATAGTTTTTTGTATTCAATTAAATATTAATTCAGAAATCTGCATTTACTCATCTTTAAACAATAATTGTTTTTCTTCCCTGTAAACTGATCTATATTAAACGAAATTCGAGAAAATGTAAAGATTTAAATAGATTGTATTGTTCGCTTATGTATATGTTGCGTTAATAACTGGGGTGTCGGCGTGGGTGTAAGTTAAAAGAAGGATCACGCCCTAACTGGAAGAAGAAGACTCATAATCACGTCAAAGTCGGAGATAAATGTAGAGTGTATACGACTTTGTAAAGAACTTCTGAGAGGAAATGAAAAAAGAGAGCGCATTTGATAGTAATTAAGGAAGGTATAGATGTGAGTAAGTGTGAAAAAAAGACAATTTTCGCAGACCACTCCCACACCCTTACCCTTATATGATACATTTGCACAAAATAATTCAAAAAACATCTGATTACTGATTAGTATATATAGGATTAAGACAAATATTAGGTAATCATCTGAAATTATTTAATCAATATACAGAATTCTGTTATAATGAAAGCTTGGCAAAGAGGAAAGAATGCTTATTTTTGTTTGAATGATTTTTTTGCCACGAATTACATTCTAAGATAATTTGATCAGCTTGCGGATTCAAGATCAAACTGTCCTAGAAAATCACTACTTTCGCCAAAAACCTAGTTGAATTCAGTCTAATTTTTGTCAATAGATATTGCCTTGGATCATTTTAAATCTATTAATTATGTTGTTTCGGACTTACTAAAATCTTTGTTCGTCAAAAAGTTCGACAACATATAGATAAGAGTTAAGTGAATCCTTTTGATTGCAAGTCTCAACCTTTCACATACATGCTCATTATCACTAATAGATTCTTAAACTTTTTGAATTTTCAGATCCTGGTTGTGGGTTCGAGTAAAAAAACAGACTCATCCATATCCAACTAAGAAAACATTTAACATCATTTTATAGCATAACGAAAACATCTTGAACTATTTCTCATAAAAAAGAAATGTTACTACAAATAAACATATCACTTTGATCATTATACCCAAGAAATCGAATAAATATGCTAAATTCATCCCTAATTGCAGTCACTTAATAATCCATGATAAAAAAAATCAATGCAAACGATATTCGTTTATTTAGAAGATTATTCATATTACTTCGTAGACTTTTCTTTCATTACAGTCCGCTATCAATTTGACAAATTTCTTATAATTGAGGATTTACAATTCGCAAATCAAATCACCACCAATTTTCAATAAGATGTTTTAAAAAAAATTCTATTCACTGGAGAAGTTGACAGTATGCAGAACTTAGTAGAAAATGAGAAGAGGCAAAACAGATACGTCCATTAAAACCATTTTTTATTCATGTGTTTCCTTTCATTACATGACTTTCCTTTATCCTTACGTTTCAATATAATTCGATGCATTTTAATTTTATAGAAAAAGAATAATGTCAAGTGTTAGAAATATATGCAATTTTGAAATTTTTTTTTTATAAAAAAATAGTTGTTTTTTAGTGCGATTTTTACTCATGAGAGTTCACTAATGACTGTGATTAATATTCTAAGAATAAAAAAGATCCATTGATTAATTTAAAAAGCAAAAGCTACTTAAAAATCAATTCTTAATATTCCATAGATATTTGTTTTCGAATAAAATATTTAAAACAAGCTAATTTTTAAATTAGATATAACACTTTAAGACAAAGAACATTTTTTAAAAATAATTAGTATAGGTTTAAGTAAATCAAGTCGAGCTATAAGGCATCATATAACAATGAAGTTAAATGTAAGTGTAAATTTTTTCTTGTCTTTCGATTTTATTGCTGTGTTCAAATTTGTTCATGAATATTTACTTTTGTTGTAATGTAATTATAAATAATTACTTCAGCTAATAGTTTCTCGTATAATGAACAAATTCATGGATGTAAGTCGGATTATTTTTTTTTGACATATCAAATATCTTTAGTTTCCATTTTAGTGAGTAGATTAGTTATAGTAACTATAAAATTGATCAATCTGATTAAATGTTGTCGCCAATGAAGGGAATAGTGTAGTTCTGTCTATATTCAATTCAAGGGAGAAAATGTCTAATCTTTGATTGCTTTCATTTCTTTCACGTTATGAGAAAATAATTTCAAGTTAGGGTGTAAATGTCGCTATTAATCTAAGTAAATAAAAAGACGATGTTCATACCCTACACTCACAACTATAACGTTGTAAAGTCCTCGCAAACTCTTCAACTATATCACAGTCTGAGATCTGTTTCACATACATATACCCCTAACAACCCAGTCCAAAATCAAAAAAATAGAAAACAAAATATCAATATATTAAAAAAAATAGCTAAATCTCAAATCTACCTCATTCGAAATCTTTATTTAACCCTTTACCCCTCACAGTAGTTCCAGAAGCGCTAACAATGAAATTACCCCTGAAATAAAGTATTGGTGCCTCCAATATGCCAAAAATATGAACAAATCAAAGAAATGCTTTCTTCAATTTTAGGGCATTTTCCTGCGGGGGAGTAGGGGGAAAATTTTGACCAATTCTCAGGAGCATTCAGCAAAACTGATGTATCTCAGTGAAGAAACGTCTTAGAGAGCTCGGGAACGTTTCATTTCATAGAAAAATGTTTGCTCTATAATTCTCTATGATTGTGACAATTGTTGCATTGATTCGTGGATATTTAAGAGCCAGGACGTTACTATTGTAGAAACCTTCTAGTTACTATTGCATATTTTACCATATGTCGACCTCCTAAACTTTTCTGAAAATTCTGGAAACTAAACATATCACTAGTGGACACCTTTTTCTACACGTATCACGCAGTAGGTCGCCGGACGATTTATTGCTTAGAAATAGAAAATTACTTTTACAACACAATAGTCGTTTTTCGAAATCGCCGATCATAGGAGGCACACATCTCCGAACTAGCGCAGCGAAAAAAAAAGTTTTTTTTACCGATTGGTAGCCCATGAAGTTTATTACAAAAAGTGTTATTTTTCGCAACTGTTCTTCCAATGTCCATTGGAGTGGACATTGGGGGGGGAAAGGGTTAATTTTTACTTTATCTTCTGTAATGTGTAGAGCGTTTTTAGAACTTCATCAATCCATAATACTATTATTTTTATAAAAGTCTTGTTAGTAAAATAGTGTGAATAGGTCATATTCATAAAAGAAATATTGTCAACAATTGTTTTGAAGTATTTATAACTGACTTTAACTACGAACTTTGACCTTACGCGAGCTATCAAAAATAATAGGTTCATTCTCATAGCAGACAATATCCGGTATATAATTTTTTCGATTAATTCACACTAGTGTCGCTTCGTTCGTACTTATACTACAGATACATGTCTTGTTACTCAGTATATCCTCAGAGTTTTAGTTATAAGTCCTCTGTAAATACTCTAAAGCAAGTTTTGATAGTAATTCTTTCATGAGTATAAGCCATGAACACTAATTTATCACGGATAAAAATGTCAGCCAACTATATCAAAAAGTATGTTAAGTATTTGACTAGTTATTAGAGACAAAAGCATTATGTATAATCTTAAATTTCATTGGACGAATTCTGCCTCTACTGAGTGGATTGCATATCTTATAAACATTTTAAAAAAACTGAGAATATCTCTTTTTTTACTTGAGATCATTTTTTAGATTTTTTTGCCTCAAATTAATAAACTTGATTAAATAAATATTTGCTCATAGAGTATTTTCATAACTTCTAGAATTTCTAGTGAGGAAAAATGATTTTTTTTCGATATTAGAAATTATTTAGAAACAGAATTTATTTGAAAATTATTTACTATTATATTATTATAATAATAGTAGATTCGAATGTCATTCAGAAAATCATAGGAAAACAAACTAAATATTTTCAATTTTGCTGTAACAAATATGTTTAAGTATGATAATAATTTCGTTTCGTTACTAAGAAAATAGATCTAAAAACAATTTCGAATTCGGGAAAAATCAAAAACATGTTTTTGATAGAACTATAAGGAGTTTTCATCATTTTAATGAAAATCTTTTTAGTCTAATGAAATTACTCAATGTATTAAGACGATATTGCATCACGAGTATCAAACATGCCCGATAAATGATAGTTTATGTTTAATTGAAAAAAGGATTGACTTTTTGTAAAAAAAAAAAAGTTATACAATTAAAAGAGCAGCTCATACACAAATCCTAATTAATCTATTATAGAGATCGTTTTTCAACCTCTATCATTAAAAACTAAAGTGCACACGACTTTAAGTATCTTGATATTTTATTTCATCATTTTTTTCCTTCTTTCGAACATCCTATATCATACGAAAATGAGCTGAATATCGCTGAAAAAATCGTAAGATTTCCTTCTCAAATTCTAATACTAAACTAGAACATGGAAATCTCCTTAGAATTTCATGTTAAGCAGTTTTCTCCTCCTCGTCATTGAAAGCATTTCCTTACGAAGTGCTTTTTTTTAAAGACTAGGTTACAGAAAGACTTTCATTTGTAGTGCTTTCTCGTGTATGAGAAACAAAAATTTCTTCGATAATGCCGATCTCTTTTCTTTTTCGTTCATTGTAGTAATTCCTAATATTCCAGAGAAGGCGTCCTGGACACTGATTAGGGTCGACATCTGTGTACTAAGCAGAGATGAGCAACTACATTCTGTCTCCCTCCAACTCCACATAACTCCAGTCCTATTTTCTAAAACTCCACATCAATTTCAAATGCAGTGTGTTCCGCTCCAACCTCATATCACTCCACTCCTTTTTTCTAAAATCCTACTCCAACTCCAATTTAACTTCAATTCCAGTCGAATTTTAGAAAACTGAACTTCTGCCAAAACACTCTTAAATACACATAAGTTTTTGAACATAATTAAATCTACGATTGATATCAATTAGTAGCACATTAATTTATTGCTTTATTAACTTTCTCATAATATTCAGAGATAGGCACCACCATTCTGCCCCTTTCCTACTCCATATAACTCCACTCTCACTCTGATGAGAAAAAACATACTCTCCAGATCCTCGTCAAGATATCCATGAAATGTGAGCTTACAGAAGGCTTCTCAGAACAAGCACGACATAAGGATTATAGCATGATCCTGATAGAAGATACTCATTATTTTTAGATTTTCAGATTTTGGCA
>CAJNOP010004629.1:0-10142 GCA_905250075.1 Rotaria sp. Silwood1 | reverse complement strand
ATGATCTAATTATTATTGAACGAGAGAAAAAATGTATTGAAATGTATATTAAAATGAATGATTTTCAACTAAAAAATCATTCAATTATTTGAATCATATTCTAACCTTTTTTCTTTTATATTTTAGGTTACTTCTCCAAGATTCAAAATTAATCAATTCAATATCAATACAATATAATACAAACAAAACTAAAAATGTAGGTATTAGTTTTCAATTTTTCTTTGTTTTTTTTTCTTAAAGATCTTTCCGAAGGTAGTAAGACTTCGATTGATCTTTTTCTATATAGTTGTTTTCTTTTTATATCTTAGGAATTGATCTCAACAACTCACAATTATATCAAGTCAATCTGAAAAACAATAAAATAAAATGTATGTATCCTTTTTCACTATTTCTCTTTCTATATGTATTAATTTTCTTTTTTTTTTCGTTTCAACCATCAACTTCGTCAAGGAAGGGTGAATAATTATTTATTTATTTTTTTCTTCTTATTGAGTTTGAGTTGAGAGGAGAATAAGTTAGGTTGAGGTCTCTCGTACTATATCAGGTTTTCCGGATAGACCCTAAACACCGGCCAGGAACTGTCTTGGTGTCTGTGGCAACACGATCGGGTCTCAGACTCACTGACATATGTCACCGGATGGGTGCATGTGGATGATGTGAGTTTTCCCGCGCGTGTGCGAGTGTTACGCTCGCCACAGCGCCACCAGGATGGTTCCTGGTCGCGCGCGCGTGAATAGAAATGAAAAAAATTTTTTTTTTCGATTCAAATGCAATTTATTAAATTGAAAAAAACTGAACACGATTATTTTCATTATCGACGACATAGAGATTGCCTTGTCGATCGAACGACAAACCATCGGGATAATTGAACTGATTTGCTCCTGCTCCTTTACGATTTCCACCCACAATGACAGTACCCTGTTTTGCTCCTTTAGGCCAACGCATTACTCGATGATTCGCCGAATCTGCCACATAGATGGTATCCAACATATCGACGAAGAATCCGTTAGGATGATACAATTGTGTCAGAGCTTCCCCTTTACCTTGACCTCCAGCGACGACAATGCCTTCTTTTGCACCCTTATTCCATTTCATTACACGATGATTGTGGTTGTCTGACACGTATACAGTCTGTTGTTGACCGACAAAGATGTAATGCGGATCGTTGAGTTGATTGAGATCAGCACCTTTGCCATTTCCACCAGCCACAATAATTCCATTCTTGTCTCCTATTTGATATCGTCTGACTTCGTGTTTTTTGTAGTCAGAGACGTAGAGATATTTCTGATCATCCATGAACAATCCATAACAATCGATGTCGTTGATGAAGATTTCTTCTTGAGTTGTGCCACTACGACGAGACCATCGTACAACTCGTCGATTTCCCCAATCGCAGATAATGAGACTATCAGTGTCTTTGTCGATTAGCAGATCGGTTGGACGATCCAATTGATCTAAGCGATTTCCTTGGCCCTTGCCACCAGCTATAACTTGTCCATTCGTATCACCCATCTTCCATTGGACGATACGATGATTGGAGCAGTCAGCAGTGATCATCGTTTGATCATCATCAACGAAGAGACCGTAAGGCCTCGCGAGTTGATTTGTGGCATCGCCTTCTCCATTACCTCCAGCAACGGTCTTTCCGTTTAGTGACCATTGAGCATCAATTGGAATATTGGGAATAACTACAATGAACAAAGAAAATGAATCATCATTATCGAAGAGATCTTTGTCTCTCATACACAAGGAAGTACTTTTCGTAACTTATTCTTTAAGAAAAGGACTTTGTACGAATTCTGTTGTGTCAATAATTATTTCTAATATCTGAAATGTTAAGCTTTCAAAATTCTAAGGAGATTTCCATGTACGAGTTCATAAGTGTAAAGAACACAAAATTTTGCAAGCATGAAACGAAAGAAAGAAAGACAATGAATAGTTCTTTTTGTAGAGTTTGAAGTCTTTCTTGTTTCTCTCTTTCTCTTCTAATGCTCATCAATTTTCTGTGTTCCTTGAAAAATTCGGCAATTTTTTCTTTCTATATTATTTTCAAGGGCATTGATTGCTCTAGCCAACGGTATAGTTTCCTTTTGACTTATTCTCTAGACTGTAAGGAGGGTCATCTCAAATAAAATCTTCCAGTATGTGTGTATGTGTCACAGTGAAAAAAAACATTGTCTGAAACAATAATGCTCAGTTCTGTTCTACATCTACTCCGGCAGAGCTCGACAAAAAGTTTTATGGGGTTGAGGAATCGATTGGTATCATAGGTTTTTGAAAACTTTCAGATAGATGTTTTAATGAAAAAAAGGCTTGTTTTAGCTCAAAGAAAAACTGTGCTTCAAACTACGTAAACTAAAAATTAGGAGCTCATTTTAGGAATCACCTCGGATGGCAGTAGTATCACCTGGGATGGTGCTAGCATCAATTGGTATGCTAGGAGCATCAACTGGGATGTTGATAGCATCTTAGGTGATGCTACTAGAATCCCAGTAGAAGCTCTGAGATCCCAGGTTACATATCTAGTGAACATTAGTTATAACTCCCGAGCTAGTATCTCAGTGAAATGCGATCTTACTGCGATAAACCACAAAACATGGATTGAATTTTATTGGGAAAGGGTGGATGGGTAAGTGAGCTCCATGTTTGGAGTTTACATGCGGAGCTCACTTTTTTGAACTCGTTTTCGAGGAAAACAATGATGTCTTGTCAACTTTGACTAAAGGTTTTCGGCGTCCAGGAATCGATTGGTGGCATTGGTTTTTGGAAAATTTTCGAAAGGATTTTTTTCACTGAAGAAATGATTCTTTAAGAAAATTATGATTTTTCATAAAGGTTGACTTAATGTTGTTGAGAGTGGAGAACTCGGGTCCATCAATAATTCCTCAAGATTAGTGAATTCGAGGATCACAATGTGGGATATCAATTCAGTCAATAAAGTATCACAGAGTGCACCAAATAATCCTTCTTACTTCAGAATAGAGCTGATTATGGTTCGGAGAATGGCTGCCTTATTTTCTGTCAAGCATTTTTCAACGTCATTCAGGTTTCAAATCGTTGTTTTTTCATGGTGTTTGTTTGAGATAATCGAGAAGACCAACACGATGATGAGTTATATGAATTAAACAGCTATGCCGTGTAAAGGTATATTTCTTTGTTCCCTCGATTGAAGGGAGGCTGATGTGAAAAGAATTGAAAAAAGTTTGTCTGTTTGTGGTAGGGTAAAAAAACCAAAAAAAAGGTGAATTTCTTTTCATAACGGTTGATGAAAGTCAGTTTCTCAAAATTTTGAGTTGAATTTTTGGGGTTCACGAAAGGGTTTTTGAGAAAATAACGATATTTTTGCGACTTAAGGGGATCATATGAAATAAAATAAGTTTCTATGTGTTGGGGTCAAAAGAACGCCGGAGTCCAGAAAACATTCACCAAAAGATTTATGGTCAATTTGCGAGGAAGAACATATATGCTCGGACTACGTTGTAAGAGAATTAGTGCATGGATTTAATTCAATTATGACAATGCACTGCGAGATGTTTGATTAAGTAAAGCTCTTTTACAAAATAGTCGTCACTGAAAATACTATAGATAGATTTTCGTCTGTGGATGTATTGCACAGTAATTGTTAAAGTAGAACAGAGAAAATGACAACAAGATTGAATTCAGTCGAAGGTTAAGTCAGTCCTGCCGGCGACTGCTTTTTTTTTCATATCTTGATAAGAAACTAGATGAATTTTGAGAAATGAAGGAAAAAATCTTTTTCTTCTGTGTATACTGTCTTGGTTTTCTCCTCAAACAATGGATATAAAAAATTGAAGTATTTATTCTGATTGAGTAGCTTTTAGTCATGCAATTATCATAATCTTTGCCCATTAATATATGACTGAATAGAGCAACAGTTTTTGATTTTATTGATAAATAAGATGTTTAAAATTCCAGTAGTAAAATCTATGTTTCTCCCACTATTCGAAATAGTTTCATACTATATTTTATGTAACATTATTTTTCTCGTCAAGATATGAAATAAATCAAAAGAAAACTATACCGTTAGATAGACTAATTAATGCTCTATCAAATTATATAGAAATAAAAAATTCTTGAACTGTTTGGCGGAAAACAAGTTGATAGAAGGAACTTCTTCTTTGAAACAAATATA
This sequence comes from Rotaria sp. Silwood1, assembly GCA_905250075.1. Lineage (NCBI taxonomy): Eukaryota > Metazoa > Rotifera > Eurotatoria > Philodinida > Philodinidae > Rotaria > Rotaria sp. Silwood1. The sequence continues at coordinate 5,989 of CAJNOP010004629.1, read as the reverse complement.
AAGTAGGTTTATTACGTTGAGTTTCAGTGAATCAATACTGATCTTTGTATTGTCAATAGTATATTTCTGGTGAAGTATCTTATATCTCCATGAAAAAAAAGAATAAAGTGTTGAAAACCTATTACCGTGTACTATAAAAGTTGCAATTCACTCGTATATATGTGCATCTACTTGTTTTTTTTTCTGTTTAACAAATGAGAAAAGTATTATGAACTTTGTTCATTTCTTTGCCGATTTGCTTATCCTTATACAGGATGTTTCCAAAAGTTCGCTCGAAAAAGAAACGTGATTCTTTCTTTAACTCTTCAAGCGATTTACTTGAGGTTTTTCTAGTTTCATTTCAAGAACTTCCCATTTGCAACATATGTGTAAAAAACATTACGCAAATTTTTATTTTGAAATTTTTTTGACCTTATTATGGATTTTCATATCCAACTTAATGAGATCTTTAACCATTGCCTTGCAAAAATGTTTCTAAGAACAATCATCGAGTCACATCAGATCAACTGACCTATTGCACTTGTTTGAAGAGATGTTCTTTAAAAATTACAGACTTCATGGCTAAAATGTGGAAGAGTTTCATCTTGATAAAATACTATAGGGTTCATCTAGCATAATGTTTGTAATTCTAGAATACAAGAAAGTCTAATTGTATAATAAAATTTTTGTTTTCGTTGAAAATATTACCCTCAAAAAAATTGTTCCAACAGTTGGTTTCCTAACATTGCAATGTAAATGTTGTCTTTCAAAGACTGCATAACAATATCAATAGTTCTATGTGAATTCTTTTCACTCTACTATGTCGCTATATTTTAACATGCTCTTAACGATTGTTATAGAAATTTTTATAAAATAATAATTTATGTAATGTTCTTACAGCTTTGTTGCAAAGGGGATGTTTGAGTATTGCATTTGTAAGTAATCATTTTGTATATTTGTTATAGACAAATATATATGATATAAAACTTTAATGAATATGAAATGAAACTATAAAAACATCACGTAAATCGCTTGAACAGTTACAGAGATAATCACGTTTCTCTTTCGAGTGGACTTTTGGAACACCCTGTATAAGTAGTTTGAATTTTTTAAATAAGAGAGTTCTTAGAAAACAATTAATAAACTTTTTCAATTATAGACTATGTTGAACACAACTTTTTACTGAGCAATCAAATACCGGTCATTTCTAATGACTGACTGCTTAGTAAGAAAGCTCTTCAAACATAGATTATTGATAACTCAAGAAAAGCGCAGAGAGATATGTTTAGGAACATACTTCTCATCTCGTTTTTACAGACTACATTTTAATGTCATTCAGAGATGTGCTTGTCACTCAAAGGCAAGGCTTGATAAAAAAAACTAGACGAAAAATCAAGAGAAACTTTAAGGGTTTTATAAATATGATATGACTCATTCTATGACTAAATCTCAGTGAACATTTCTGAGTATTGATTCTTCTAGAAATGTCTTCTCATTAACTGAACACCCCACAAAATAATCATAAATCCAGAATGGAGATCACCTATCGTGAGTGATCATTTTGAACCTGTTTGAAATCTCAATTGATCCTACTGATCGGCAAAATATCACTTCGATAGATGCATTGATCAGCTTTGTGAGATTACTCTATCGAGATCGTGCTATACTTCTGATGTCAATACCCATGAGGCAACGATTGAAATATTGAAAATAATTACAATGAACAAAGTACTTTTCGTAACTTAGTCTTTAAGAAAAGGACTGTGTAAGAATTCTTTTGTGTCGACAATTATTTCTAATGTCTGAAATCTTAAGCTTTCAAAGAGAAAACTGATGAACATGAAATTCTAAGTAGATTTCCATGTTCTACTGAAACTCATTGTCTCTCTCTCGATTATGACATCTTTTTTAATGTTGTAAAACATATTTAAACGTCTTACTGTCATGCAAATTCACTTTGTGGGTGTGACTTCTTTCTGTAAATTACATTTTAAATTATTTAGAAGAAAACAGCTTATCTGTTTCTTCAGTGGGATCAAGGAAAACTTTAATCACTTTATCTCGTATTTATTCTTGAGAAAGTTAAAGTTTGTTTTTGTCTTTCATTACTCGTAAAACTTATCGAGTACGATTCAAGTGAGAATGAAAGATAAAAAAATCTCAGTCAATGTTTTTGATTTGAGTTTTAGAATCAGAAGTACATGCTATTGTCATCTTTCTATTGTCAAAACAGCCTATTATCGTGGAAGTTATAGTAATACTACAAAATTATGGAACTCAAAAAGATTGAACTGTTTCAAAGGAATAGAATAGTAGAAAAAAAAGAGGTTTTGTGATAGGCCATGCAAAGCCAAAAAGATATTATCTATTTCAATCGATTTCTATTCCCTTCTGTTTTCTGAATGAAGAAAAGATATTCAAAAAACCTTTTTACAGACTACAATTTTTAAATCTTTGAAAGATGTATTTATTACTTAAAGGCAAAGCTTAATAGAAAAAAGAATTTGGATTACACCATTAAAAAAGTACTTTTGAACTGAGTTGATAAATCGAGAATGGAGATGATCTATCGAGATGAATCCCTTTTTTAAGTTTTTATTAGTCTCCTAATTCATCAACTTTGTGAGAATACTCTATCGAGATCGTCCCCTAGTTCTTATGTCAGTGCCCATGAAGCATTGATTGGAATATTGAGAATAACTATAATGAACAAAGTAAAAGAAAATGAATCGTCATTTTCGAAGAGATCTTCGTTTCTCATACAAAGGATATTTCCATGTTCTACTGAAATTCATTGTTTCTCTCTCGATTATTGCATGTTTTTTAATGTATTATACATATTTGAACGTCTTACTGCCATGCAAAATTTCAGCTCTCTCCAGTTCCTACTGTAGCTGAGTTATAAAAGTTACAATGTACAAAAATCGTGCCTTTTTTAGAAAGATGTAGGAACGGCGGAACGCTTTGAAATTGGATAAGACTCAATGAAAGTTTATTTGCATATCAGCATGAATTAATTTGATATTAGAACATTAAACCAAAAAAAATGGTCTTTTTCCGTTTGACGATATAAAAGGAGTAGTTTGTGTTATAGAGGAAGATTTAGTGAAAGAAATTTATTCTATAGATACAAATGTTGTTGCATGTTGTAATGTTTTAGTAAAATACTTCAAAAATGGTCTAGCACATCGTTTTCATCGTATCACTGTTTATCTGTTTAATATTCATATAAAGATGAAACCAAATTTTGTTTAGCAAGACTAATATAATAACTGTCTAGCTCACCAGTTAAATAGCATAATTCTACAATTGATCTAGTACACATACCACTTTATGTAAATGAGAAAAAAAAAGGTATTGCTGTAAATCATAAGAAGACAGTTAATGAGATTGAACATGCTTAAACTGACAAAACATAATTCATCTGTAAAACTGTGTGTACAGTAAAAATAAAAAGTTCAATGAAACATATCTAGTTCAGTAGAAGTAAGAACAGTCTATTATTCTATGTAAAAATAAAAATTCCAGTATCTTTGTAAGAAGCAGTCATCCAAAAAATTTATCTGAATACAAAAAATCGTTGATGACTGCTTGTCAAAGTACATCAGACTTTTTAATGAGATTCAAAGAAAACAGACTAAAAACTATCCAGTTCGATAGAGTAATCGATGTTCTATTCAACTATATTAAAGCTAGAAACTTCTAAGGTTTTATATAAGTGCAACAAATTAAGAAAAACTATCATAAATAACATAATTCATTGTTGTCATCATTTCTTGATCTAAGTAGTACATTTGAACAGAGTTGTTCGATATTTTTCAGTTACACAAGAAGACCGATTTGCTCATCTTTATATAAATAGTTGGTTTTAATGAGACATGTCATATATTGACATTTTAATTTGCTCCTAGAACTGATGTTCCAGCTAGAAGTTCGGTCGAAACAGAACGTGAATAGATCTTTAATATTCAAGCGATTTAAGTTATGATTTCAAAGTTTCATCATGATATCAATTGAAGTTTTATGTAACATATATTTTATCTGTAATCATTGTAAAAAATATTGTCTACACGCTTCTTACTTCTAGAGAGCAGAAGGCTTAAAAATCAATAAAATATTTTTCTTCATCAATAATGGTACTGAGAAAAAAATTGTTTGAATATTCAATTGTCTAATATTGTATAAGAAAAGTTACTTCTTCAAAATAATATAACTTGATTTAACAACTCATAAGAAAGTCAAAAGGATTTCAAACAAACTTCGATGTGATGCTGTCATAGATATTTTCAAAAAATGATATAGTATCGAGTTCTAGAAATCTAATGTAAATCGCTTGAATATTTACATGTACAAAAATTTGTTTCATCTCTATATAAAAGTCAAAACAAAATAGTGTAAACCTATTTCTAAATTGATATATTGCACATAAATAACATGTGGGGAAAATGAACAATTTTCGATAACCCTTTCATGTTTGACAAAACCAAATTTAAATAATTTACACAAGAAGTGCCAAAGCACTTTTCATATTGAGTTGATTCGATTTAATATTTTATTTTTATTTAATAAAAAACGAAGACTTTCTCTGGAAGCTCAGTTTTTTTCCTATACGAATGAAAGAAAACCAATATTACTATGAAGAAAAATACATGTAAAGTTTTCCATAAATAATTATCACTTGCCATGGAAATGAAATACAGAGCAAGTTTTCAAACAAGCATATATTTTTACTATTCGTTAATATAAAAATGTTGCTGTAAAAAAATTAGCCTATTTGATTTAGTCGACACAGAAATAGTTCATATTTTATCGTATTCCTATTTTTATATGGACAGATATAGAAAATATACATTTGTAATATCTAAACTATCATCCAAGATCGACTATAATCTATTGACATCACTACTATGAATGCGAGTTATTAGTTTACATGTTAAAATAAAGAATAATCCAATAGTATTGATACCTCTCTGAGTAAATGAATGATATTTATGGTATTATAAAGAAAGATATTTTGAGATGTATGAATGTCACAATAGTATTATCTTAATGAAATCACAATGCGCTTGTTATGATGGCAATTTCTATCAATCATAAAAAAACTGAATGTCGTATACCATCTATCTATGCAGAGGATGGAATGTATTGAGTTGTTGACGATAAGACATTAATTTAAAAAATCAATTCAAGTCTTAAGCTTATTTTCGCCTTGTCAATTGTTCCTACGTCTTAACATATTTCCATTCTTATTCACACTTCACACACCTGTAATACAACAAGTATTATCATTCAAAAGTCATGAACATGATGAAATTGTTTTACATTGTGGAGTCACTCTTAACTAAACGATAAGTTTTTAAAATAATTTATCAAAAAGACGAAGGCCTCGCATTCTAATTTTCAAACGAAATTTTCATATAAATGGCGTATACTATTAGAATCGATATGCAAATAAGAGAAAAATGTTTCTGATTTTAAATAACTGCCTTCTATTAATGATGGTTTCGAAATTTCATAAAATAAAAAACTGATTTTTGCGTATGTCAACGCTAATGTAATAGATAGATAGTTATCTGAATATAGTATTCGAAATGATTATTTTAGTTTTGACCTACAATCAAAATCCAGCATTGACTAATCAATCTGTTTTTATGACTATTACTATCAATAATCATGATGAAGCAAGTAAATCCTTTATAACTCTCAATCTATTACGAGTACAGTAAAAAGTTAACTTAGATAGGAAAGATTGATGGTTCACAATAATTAATGATAATCACGACATATGCATGGAAAAAGATGAGAAATTAGATGAGAATCGATTATTTTTCGATTTAAAAGAAACCCATTACACTAGTTTTATTTTCATCGTAGAAGATTTCTCTAATCCTTATAATAAAGAATTGAATTTTATCCGTTATTTTTAGCGGTTTTTTTACTTGAGATTCGAGAGATAAATTTAGTAAAGAAAACAAAGTATATTTATTTTATTTTTAGTACCTCTAGCTGT
>CAJNOP010004626.1:0-10151 GCA_905250075.1 Rotaria sp. Silwood1 | reverse complement strand
TCTCTAGGACACCCACACCCACACCCACACCCACACCCACACCCACACCCACACCCCACACCCCACACCCAACCCACACCCTCAAGCAAAGATGATTTTTTTTCATTTCAAATGCTATAGAGATCTACAAAACTCATAGTGTCAATGGATTAACTTGACAAATTCGGTTTTTGATTTAATCCGTTCACTGAAAAAAAATTAAGCACGGATTTCGTACAAATGCGTAATTCGAAGAAATTGAACGATTCTTTTTCAGGATAAATAAAATAAGTGGCCAAATACTGATGCAGAGCGAAGTTATTTTTTTGCTCTAAACATGCGTAATTTATAACATATGTCTTTAGATCAGATCTATTCAATCGGATCTTGTCCTCTATGAACTGTTCAAAATGAATTGATACATTTCTAATTAAGATCAACACAAGAAGGAAAAATTTAATCTGTTTTGCATTTTGACAAGTTTTGAAGATTGAAAAATAAAGTTCTTGTTTTAGTTTTGTTTTGTAAGAAATTTTAATTTCCATTTTACTTATAAAACAAAGTTATACTTGAGGTTAATTCATCCTCTTCTAGAAATAAATGAGATTCTTTTTCACATTATATAAAAGAAAATATAACCTATGTATCAGTGACAGTTTCATTACTGTTTGAAACAATAATATAGATTAAGAAAACAAAAATAATCTCAATAAAATCTTTTCACTATGATCTATTTCTTTTCAAATCAATGTGTTTTATGCAATGACGATTTTCTAACTTATCTGACAAATGTAGTAATGTGAGTGAATATATGAAAATTCGGTAGAAAGATAAATCACTAAAAAGGTCTTACAATTTTGAAACATAATACCACTTTTTATTAGAAACTATAGATAGATAAAGAAGGTATGAAATATCGGAAGATATGACTAAGAAGTAAATTATTTATATATGTAATTCATGTTAGACAAAATGTATTTAATATTTGTTAAGCGTTCTCATGAAGATATAAAATAGCTATTCTAACGATTAATTACTTTTATTCTCATATCTTCTGCACATATATATATAATAAAAAGCTAAGAAGTTCTACTCTATCTAATTCTACACAACAAATTTTAAGTTCAGAACTAATTGTTTTATTTTTGAATAAAAATGAAACTAGATTTGGAAAATAAAATTAATCTTGATAAACAATAAATCTTTGACATAAATATTTCATATTTACATAGAACATGTGAAAGGCTACCTTGTTGTATTGTTCATAATACGAATATTTGAGAAAATAATAGTACAGACATGAACACGTCTAGACAAATTAAATATAGCTCCGTATGCACATCATTTATATTGATATACTCATATGCAATGGACGAGAAAAAGAATATTTTCCTTCTTGCTTTCAAAACATGAGCCAATTTGACTAAAAGATTTACATCTGATTCGTCTTGTAATAAATTAGACTGTCGTTCTTTTTTTACCGGCACTGCTGCTGTGTTTTCTATGTTTGACTTGAACGAAAAGAAGAGAGAGGATCAAAAACAATATGAGTGCCATACGTATCAATTTGCTTTTTCATCCGTTTGCTTTTATTTTATTGAAAAGTCTAAATCTGAATACACAAAAAAGAAGCAACGAATGTATGCTCAAATTAATAAGTGATTCGTTGGTTTCGTACAATGTTTTTGATCGATGATAAGTCCTTTTGTCTAAGCTATTAACTTTCTTTAATTTGAATAATTAATGAAAAAGAGAAAATGAAGATTTGTAGTGATTAAACATCAATTTTTTGATTCGGAATAAAAAGTTAAATATTTTCTATAACCGATCACTTGCTTCAGTTCTTCAAAAAACACGTTCAGATCATGTAGAATTTTGTAAAAATTATTCATCACTTATTTTACCATGTTTTTTATGACATTTTCATTTCATTTTTAACTGATTGTTTCAACAATCATATTCTATCTATATACAGATGGTAACGTTCTATACTGTAGCAAGTGTTCAACGTGATTTTAGTTAGAATGAGATTTAAAATTTTAATCGAAAGATTTATTGATTTAACAGTAACTTTAAACATACTTTAGTGAAAAAAAAAACTTTTATTTATTGAACAAAAGGTAACCTCAACGTTTCGACTTTTTGAGTTATTGTCAAGACAGAAATAAGCATATGAGAATTAGAAAATAGATATACATATATATTCGTTAAGGTACATTATAGAGTAATGAGACATCATACCTATGGTGAGTGAGTAGGTGTGAGTGCCGGTGAATTCAGAGAACATCCACGCTTACACCTATCCCTACACCCACACATTTATACCCTCTGAAAGATTCGAAACAGCGCCCCGACTCCTTTCTTCGTATTTTTCTTGTGTTAATAACCAACGCCCTTCATTTCCTATGTAAATAACACTTAAAGAAATATCGATGAATAAAAAAGTGAATAGTGAATGTGATTTAAAGAAATATTTTAGTATTGATGATGCTGGTTGTACCAATGTTGCGAGAACTGATGTTTCTAAATCATTTCTACACTAGAAAAAAAAACATTTACATGACATGTTTAGCGATTTTGTTGAAATCCATTTTTTGGCTGATGTTGTTTTTTTTTACAAAAATTTTTCTTTTATTTGCAGGCTCTCCCTTCTTCTCTCAAAAATCGATCTCAGCTCAGGAACGTTCAAATGATATGAAGTTTTCAGCCCCAAATCATGATGTTTGAGGGAGATACCAGCCAAACGAAGGTCTAAAATAGCTCATTTGGCAACCCAAATTTCGCAGTCCAGGTCCGCGTTATGTATTTAAATCTTTTTTTGTTTGAAAGAGCATTTCGGGATGCTGGGCAACACCGAGTCCTTTTTTTTGAAATATTTACTTTTTAAGCGGAAAAAAGGAATCACAAGTTCAATGATTCAAAAAAAACGTCGAACAAAATGACGGTTTTTCTATAGAAACGTCTTCTTGTATTATGAGACAAAAAGCTTATTTAAAAAAAGGCTCTCTGATACCCTACGTTTTCACGTGCTCTTTTAAATAAAAAAAATTTAAATACATCACACCGACCTAGACTGAGAAAAAACGAAATACTGAGTAAAAGATTTTTGTCGATTATGAGAGACCAGATCACGGGCTATCTTCCTCTGCATTTATCTCAATTTTGATCATTTTGACGAAAAGTGACTTTTTTTTGAGGAAGCACCTTAAAATACTTCGTTTTCTTTCTAAGAATCGTAACGCTGCATGTGGTAAAACGAAGTGTTTGTGATCGTAAATGTCTCAATTTATCAATAATTCAAATGACGTACGGGTGTGGGCGTCGGTGTCGGTGTGAGTATATAAAGATAACACTCACACCCACAATCTAGAAATATCTGATGAGAGAAAAAAGTAAAATGATGAATATATACAACGACGAATTTTACCAGCAATAACAACAAGCTTTTTCGAATAACAAAAAATAATTTCATTTTTTTTAATTATAAGTAAAATACAATGATATATCTTTGTTTTGTGTTAAAGATTTTAACAAAACCAAAACCTCTTTTATTTAGTTCGACTATCAAAAATATGTGATCCTGAAATCGAGAAAATTAAAGGACCACTAAATAACTACAACATCATAACAAGATAAAACTGATGTTATAATAGTTGATGGATTTGATATATGGAATTCCGAACAATACTCATGAAATAGACGTGTAGCTTCATCAAAAACTCAACCTTATTTATTCATTTTAAACAACGATATATTTTAAATTATTTTGTGAAAAAAAAAGTTGGATTTTTTCAAAAATGAGAAAATCTTGATAATTCATTACAAACATGTACATGTCTTGTGATACGATTTAACATCAGATGTACAATATATAGACTGTTTTTTACAAATTAAGCTAAGTCTTTGGATGGAACGTGTTCACATAATTGTTGATCTTGAAGGTGTGGATGCGGGTGTGACTTATAAAATGACAAAAACAATGATGTTATTTACATCATTTTTATGAAATTGTTTTTCCTGAGAAAAACGATGTCGTGTAAAATTAATCATTCAAAATGCATGAAAATAACATGATAAGAAGGATGAAAAAGAAAGACCTTTAATTCACTTTCTTTGATATAACTACCTAGTCAGATAGATAGTATAAAAATATCTAATAAACTTAGAAAAAGCAGGGCATGACATATTTTCTACCCTTGCAACTTCCGTTTTTTCAAGAATTCTATGTGTAAGACCTATAATTTGTAAAAAGGATTCAAATTTATCCGTTTCATAGTTAAATTTTTAAGAACAATCGTGACATACCATGTATTTCGCACAAAAGACATCGATTAAAACCATTTTTCTTTGAAAAATTTATACAAATTATTTATCGTTTGTAAAATGATTGAAATTTCATATTTCAAAAGTAAAAGTAATTCGTACAAAACTAATGAAAATAATGAAGAAATCTTAGTTTTCAAAAATAATTTCCATTATTCAATGAAAATGATGTCAAAAAGTAATGTAAATAATGGAGTTTTTTTTAAATGTTATCTGAAATAGCTAAACGTATGAAATTTCCTGCATGTAAATTTGAACAATACCATTGAAATGAATTGTTTTTGTTTTTTTTAAGTCACTGGGTTACGGCTGTGAGTGTGATGCAAAGAGAATGAGTACATATTCATTCACACATACACCCACAACTTTTTACAGAAAATTATAAAAGAAATGAAAGACATCGTCGAGTGGTGATAAATTGATCGTTGGTGAAAATAATTATCTCGTCGATTATATTTTTTATTTGTTTTCAATGATCAATTATCTATTAATCATCATCATTGAGTGACAGTTCATGTTTAAAACATATATATATATATATATATATATATATGTCGGAGTTGACTCTAAAATTCAGTTGACTTTAAAAGGGAACTAGTTGACTTTAAAATTGAGAAAAGAACTAGTTGATTTTAAAATTGAAGAGACAACTAAGATGGAGCTAGTTGACTTTTCAATTTCGAAGACAACTAGGCGACTTTAAAACATGACACATAAGTAGAGAGAAGTTAGTTGAATTTACTATTTTAAAGTCAACTAGTTGACTTTAAAATGTAGAAACATAAAGTTTTTATGCACTATTTATGAATAATTATTTTATAACTGGTTGAAAGTCACTTCTGTGACTTGGATAAAGAATTAACTTATAATTGTTCTCTCATCTTGTTGTAAAAAAAAAATGAAAGGCGCGTTCTATGTAAAACTAAAAGCCCTTGTAGCTGAATTGGATGTCAAACGACAATCCAAGTACTTAACAACAACTGAAACATACAATAAAATATTAGATGTACTATTTAAGAACTGTTCATACTGATCAATTACCTACAATTACTTTTATACAAGCAGCTCAAATTTATACAAATTTCAAGTCATCTGAAACTTGTAAATGTTCCGGTGATTGTAACACAAATCGATGCTGTTGCAAGAAAAATAATCGAAAATGTTGTACGAAATGTCATAGCAATAGGAGCTCAAAATGTAATAACTGCTAAAACTTTTTTTTTTACTGTGGTTCAACCTTTTTTTTTCGTGATGTTATATCTTTGTTTAATTATTTTTCTTGATTTATGCTATTTTATGAATACTATGTTCAACATATAAAAACGTACAGACTATTTTTTTTAAAGTCAACTAGTTGACTTTAAAATAGTAAATTCAACTAACTTCTCTCTACTTATGTGTCATGTTTTAAAGTCGCCTAGTTGTCTTCGAAATTGAAAAGTCAACTAGCTCCATCTTAGTTGTCTCTTCAATTTTAAAGTCAACTAGTTCTTTTCTCAATTTTAAAGTCAACTAGTTCCCTTTTAAAGTCAACTGAATTTTAGAGTCAACTCCGACATATATATAAGGAATGATTTGTATAAAATCATTCAATTCAATCGATCTATTGTATCAACAATAGAATGAATAAGTATAAGTATTCTAATAAATTGTTTTTTTTTCAGGAGGTGCAAGATACAATTATTTACATAATTATGAAATTTATACATTTACTTATTATCACAACATTATTTACAATGTTATTATTTCGATTGAATTATAATATTATCAGTGAATCTATATGATGATATATATATATATATTCCAATGTCAAATAGGGTATGTTGTTTCATTTTTTTATTCTCTTAAAAAGAGGAATAATGAAAAGCATTGAGTTTAGTTTTTTTTAATTATTGGGATAAAAAATTTATAAATAAGTTAGATATAATCTATTTCGGATGGAATAATGTTTTTTTTTTTAAATTTCTTTCATACTTATGTTATTAGATAGAGAGGGATAGATACTATCTTATATCACACCCTGTTAGGTGGCTTCGTAACCTAACCCAGGGAGATTTCTTGTGCCTGCTATGGCGAAAGCAGTGTAAAGCTCCAGACACATTAGAAGACCCGGGGTCTTCTATTCTGTCTTATCGCTCATACGTTACAAGGGGGGTCTTATATTATGTTCCTTAAAAAATTTATATTTTTCAGCAGGCTTTCCAACAAATCTTTGTTTCAATTCATTTTTGTTCAATATAATCGTTAGAAAAATAGTATTTTACTTATTCGACATGTGTATGATGAGAAAGCAGCAAATGTTATTCTGTGAAAAAAAGAGAGTATACCATTGATAATAAATATTTTTAGAATATTAAAGGCAACGTATCCGAACACCTTGATCAAATGTCCACTAGAATCTTTTTTCTAAAAAATAAGATCTGCCATTGACCAAATTTTAACTTCTCAAGAACTAAATAACTCAGAAAAAGAATTAACTTGTTTTGTCAAACTGAATTAAATTAATCGTTCTTGTTTATTTTTGACTAGTATTGATGGAATCTGTTCACATGAAAATCTAACAATAGCATATTTATTAGTCTCAAGGCAGCGTCAATGAATACGTTTGTATTAAGAATAAGCAATTAATAAAAAAAAGAGTAGTTGGATGCACATTTTCTGTTTTCTTCTTGGTCTTTTTTTTGAAAAATGGCTTCAGGTTTTATTGACAATAGAAATGTGTTCTGAGTCTCATGAGAAGTACTTACAAAAAACCGACGCGTATTAGAGACGAAAACCAAATCGAATTGTCAAATAATCTTATTCGATTGAATTCGTCTGAGGCGAACTGAATCCGATCGAAGATATTGCCGAATCGAAATTTTCTTATTCGTCTCTGTCTTGAGCGTATATACATGAATTCACGTTTTTTTCAATTATGAAAGAATGCTTTGTGATGAATATGTTTTAGAATTTCTAGAAATCCCTGATAATTAGGCTTTTTAATTATTACGCAACGAAGTTTCACCTAATATGCTACTATTTTACAAAGATTTGTTCATGCGTTACATCCACGGTTCTGCACCAAGTCCATCATAACCCAAGACCATGAGGAGTTTTTTTTTATACAGAGAACCGTAAAAATTCCTTCTGAATATGCTGCAAAAGAGCACTAAAAAGATTTCATGATATGTGTTCTATAAAAAAATACATTCTTTACTAGACAGTTGTTTCTGATTCATTGTTTCGCAAGACCTTTTTCACTTCGAACTGACGTATTATTTTCATAAAGGAAGCAAAATATTGTTCGTACTGACCGAAGATACAATTACGAACTTAAATACTAAAAAAGTTAATAAACTCCAGAAATTATTTGTAAAAAAAATCGATTTTACCAGGGGGGTCTTCTATTGTGTCGGGGGCTTTAGTACTCGGCAAGGCCGTCTGTTCGTAAGTCCCTGTCGTCGTTATTGTACGATATACCTACGATCATGCCCCATCAGTCCGGAGTGGTCCGCTCTGCGTGTATCCATATCGGGCTTACAGGGAGTCTCCCTGGTCGCGCGCGCGTGTACGCGAGAATGAGCCGAGAAAAGCCGAAAAGCGAAGTGAATTGTAATTCAAATATATTTATTAAGCAAATCGAAAAAAAATTACATTTTCTTTTTCACATAGTTAATGTTATCTATGGCCCTTTTGATTAGAGGATGTGTCGGCGGAAGAGACTTTTGTCGAATAGCAAGTGTCTTTTCCAGAAATGAAAGTGCGTTCGAATACTCTCCCATTTTGTCTTTCAATAGCCCAAGGTGAGCGTATGAAGTAGCCAATGAGGGATGATTCGAAGGCAGAGCTTTTTCGAAGATTTTAAGTGATTTTTCGTAAAATTCAAGTGCTTTCGAGTAGTCACCCATGCTGTTATGCACTTGACCGATGTTGCTGTATGAAGTAGCCAATGAAGGATGATTCGAAGGAAGAGCTTTTTCCAAGATTTTAAGTGATTTTTCGTAAAATTCAAGTGCTTTCGAGTAGTTACCCATATTGTTATGCACTTGACCGATGTTGCTGTATGAAGTAGCCAATGAGGGATGATTCGAAGGCAGAGCTTTTTCGTAGATTTTATGTGATTTGTCATAAAATTCAAGTGCTATCAAGTAGTCACCCATGTTGTTATGCACTTGACCGATGTTGCTGTATGAAGCAGCCAATGAGGGATGATCCGAAGGAAGAGCTTTTTCCAAGATTTTATGTGATTTTTCGTAAAATTCAAGTGCTTTCGAGTAGTTACCCATGTTGTTATGCACTTGACCGATGTTGCTGTATGAAGCAGCCAAATCGGGATGATGCGAAGGCAGAGATTTTTCATAGATTATATGTGATTTATCATAAAATTCAAGTGCTTTCGAGTAGTCACCCATGTTGTTATATACTAGACCGATGTTGTTGTAGGAAGTAGCCAATGAAGGATGATCCGAAGGAAGAGCTTTCTCATAGATTTTATGTGATTTTTCGAAAAATTCAAGTGCTTTCGAGTAGTCACCCATGGTGTTATGCACTTGACCGATGTTGCTGTATGAAGTAGCCAATGAGGGATGATTCGAAGGCAGAGCTTTTTCGTAGATTTTATGTGATTTTTCGTAAAATTCAAGTGCTTTCGAGTAGTCACCCATGTTGTTATATACTAGACCGATGTTGTTGTAGGAAGTAGCCAAATCTGGATGATTTGAAGGCAGAGCTTGTTCTCTTATTTTAAGTGATTTTTCGTAAAATTCAAGTGCTTTCGGGTAGTCACCCATGTTGTTATGCACTTGACCGATGTTGCTGTAGGAAGTAGCTAACCATGGATGATTTTGAGGCAGTGTTTTTTCGTAGATTTTGCGGGTTTTTCCGTAAAATTTGAGTGCTTTCGAGTAATCACCCATGCTGTTGTGCACTAGAGCAATGTTGTTGTATGTACTAGCCAAAGTCTGATCATCTTCTGATAGAATTTCTCGATAAATTTCGAGAGACTTGTTGTAAAAAGAAGCTGCTTCTTTGTATTGTCCTTGGTTCCAGTTCACCCATCCAAGCTGGCAATAAATATCTGCTCTAACACTGTTGTTGGGCGTCTGTTCTAGCAGCACTGTATATAATTCTTCGGCCTTGTCGTATTGACCTATTGTGATCAGCAATTGACCCATTCGACGCCATCCGGTGCTGTTGACCTCTTTTCGTATAAAGTCAGTTAATTCACGGAGTTGGGAGTCATCATCCGACGTAAGTTTCAGGTCCACTTGATAAAGTGCACGATTGTTGTCAATTTTTCGAACGTCACCAATGCGAAACACGGTGTGCATGGAAAAGAGGATTTCGTCTTCATCCTTGAAATAACTTTCCTCTCGAATGGAGGCGAAAGGAGTCGATGAGACTGTGAGATCGCTGGTGATTTGAAAAAAAATACCCACTGTATCCGTTGCTGCTAAGTTACTTTCGGCGAAAAGGAGAGAAACATGACGATTTGTACTGGTTGATAAAAAGTTATTAAAAGAAATAAGCCCGCTTTTGTTTTCTGCGAGCTTTTCAAAATCTGCTTTCGATAAGCCTTGCCCTCGAAAGACAGTGAAGATCTTTCCATGATAGTGATTGATCTGTTGCTTGTGTAAATCTTCAATTTGTCGATGTACATCACATAGGAAAAAGCCCATTCTAATGAGAATATCGCCGTCGAGTTTTCTTAATGCTCCATTGAGCATTTTGTAGGTGAAACATTGGCGGGTATACCACCAGATGGCCTTTGATGGATGATAAGTGCGTTCAAATTCTTCGATAAGTTGGATCTCATCAGTGTTGCCCTCGTATTCTTCTTTGCAAAACGTGACGAACTCGTTGATGGC
>CAJNOP010004624.1:0-10154 GCA_905250075.1 Rotaria sp. Silwood1 | reverse complement strand
GTGGGTGTGGGTGTGGGTGTGGGTGTGGGTATGGGTGTGGGTGTGGGTGTGGGTGTGGGTGTGGGTGTGGATGGAGGCTAAACCCATATCCACCCACACCCACACCCACCCTTTTGATAGTGAAAAATCATTGTATTCTACCTAAGCAAGAAGCAAATATGATGTTTTTGAGGTCGATGAATCTGAATCTGACATTAGTTTCTCGAGATTTTCTTTTCGATCGATTTTTTACACAAAGAACATGTTTTCTAGCAAAAAAATTTGTTTTTGTAAAGTTTGACCAAAGGTAATCGGAGTCGAGAAATCTGAATCTGACATTAGTTTCTCGAGATTTTTTTTTCAAGCGACATTTTACAAAAAGAACATGGTTTTTAGCAAAAAAAAATTTTTTCATAAAGTACCCAAGGCAAAGTCGCTGGGTCGGCTCCTGTCGGACGGATATCAAATCCGTTTGAATGCGTTGAACGGATATTTTCCGACGTAATCCTGTCTGGATTCCTTTGCACAGGATACCGATGCAAACCGGAGCGGATCCCATCGGTTTTTAACGGAAGATGTTCGATTTCGGAGCGATTCGGTATGGATCCGATATTTTCCGGGAGGATCCGAAGGTCGGATCCCATCATCTACAATTTTTACCACGCTGCATCGGATCCTGTCGGATAGCTTTCGGAGCCGATTGAACACGCCAATCCGCTCTTTTCCAACATAATAGGGTCTGGAAGCCACTACAACGAATCCGACACAAACCACCTCCGATCCGATCCTTGTCACCACGGAAGCCGTCAGTTTCCAAAGCAATCCCGTCTCGGATCCTATCAACACAAATACGGACCACAGATCACCTTAGACCACCTACGAGGCGCCATTCTCCAGTACCACGATGCCCTCCAAAAGGAAACCTTCAAACTTGATTTGTCTAACTTAGACACTGACCCAAAGTGAGCATTCAACGCTCACTTTTGGCAAAGCATCAGTACAGAGGCCCATAGTAAAAAACTCATTGAGCGAAGATCCTCACAACAAATGATTCGATACGATCTCAAATATACTTCTCAGTTCCATAACATTTCATTTTTCTACCTCTGCAAGTGAGCGAAAGTAAGCATCCAATGCTCACTTTTGCAAAAGAAACAGTACAGAGAGGCACAGTAAAAATCTCATTGAGCCAAAAAGATCCCAATATATGATTTCAATATGATCTCAAATATACTTTTTGAGTTTTATTTTTGATTCTTCTAAGCTTGAAAGTGAGCAAAAGTGCGCATTCACTGCTCACTTTTGGTAAAGCATCAGTAGAGAGCAGCATAGTAAAAACCTCATTGAGCAAAAAAGATCTCAATATATGAATTCGATACGATCTCAAATATACTGTTTCAGTTCGACAAAATTGAATTTTTCTAAGTTTCAAAATGACCAAAAGTGAGCATTCACTGCTCACTTTTTCGTAAAGCATCACTACAGAGGAGCATAGTAAAAATCTGATTGAGCGAAAAAGATCTCAATATCTGATTTCGATACGATCTGAAATATACTTTCTGAATTCCATAAAATTTCATTTTCTAACTTTCAAAAAGGAACCAAATTGAGCATTCAATGATCACTATTAGTAAACCATCCCTACAGAGCGCTGTAGTAAAAATCTCATTAAGCGACAATCATAGCAATATATGATTTCGATATGATGTCAAATAAACTTTTTGAATTCCATAAAATTTGATTTTCTACCTTTGAAAATGAGCCAAAACTGAGCATTCAATGCTCACTTTTAGTAAACCATCCCTAGAGAGCGCTATAGTAAGAATCTCATTAAGCGAAAATTATCGCAATAGATGATTTCGATGCGATCTCATATATACTTTTTCAATTCCATAAAATTTGATTTTCTAAGTTTGAAACTGAGGTAAAGTGAGCATTGAATGCTCACTTTTGGTACACCATCACTACAGAGCGTTGTAGTAAAAATCTCATTAAGCGACAATGATCGCAATATATGATTTCGATAGGATCTCAAATCTACTTTTTGAATTCCATAAAATTTGATTTTCTATGTTTCAAAGTGAGCTAAAGTGAGGATTGAATGCTCACTTTTGGTAAAGCATCCCTACAGAGCGCTATAGTAAAAATCTCATAAAGCGACAATCATCGCAATACATGATTTCGAGCCGATCTCAAATATAATATTTCAATTCCATAAAATGTGATTTTTCTAAGTTGCAAAGTGAGGGAAAGTGAGCAGTCAATGCTCACTTTTGGTAAAGTATCACTAGAGAGCGATATAGTAAAAATGTCATGAAGCGAAAATCATCGCAATATGTGATTTCGATACCATCTGAAATATACTTTTCAATTCCATAAAATTTCATTATTCTATGTTTGAAAATGAGCCAAAGTGAGCATTCAATACTCACTATTGGTTAAGCATGACTAGAGAGAGGTATAGTAACAATCTCATTGAGCGAAGATCATCGCTATAGATGATTTCGATACGATCTCAAATGTACTTTTTATGTTGCATAAAATTTGATTATTCTAAGTTTGAAAATGAGCCAAAGTGAGCATTGAATGCTCATTTTTGGTAATGCATCACTAGAGACCGGTATAGTAAAAATCTCATTGAGGGAAAATCATCGCGATATATGATTTCGATACGATCTGAAATATTCCTTTCAATTCCATAAAATTCCATTATTCTATGTTGCAAATGAGCCAAAGTGAGCATTCAATGCTCACTATTGGTTAAGCATGACTAGAGAGCGGTATAGTAACAATCTCATTGAGCGAAAATCATCGCTATAGATGATTTCGATACGATCTCAAATATGCTTTTGACATTGCATAAAATTTGATTATTCTAAGTTTGAAAATGAGCCAAAGTGGGCATTCAATGCTCACTTTTGGTAAAGCATCACTAGAGAGCGGTATAGTTAAAATCTCATTGAGCGAAAATCATTGCGAAATATGATTTCGATACGATGTCAAACATACTTTTTACTTTGCATAAAATTTGATTATTCTAAATTTGAAAATGAGGCAGAGTGAGGATTCTATGCTCAATTTTGGTCGAGCATTACTAGAGAGCGGTATCGTAAAAATGTCGTGCAGGGAAAATCATCGCAATATATGATTTCGATACGATCTCAAATATAGTTTTTCAGTTCCATAAAATTTGATTATTTTAAGTTTGAAAGTGAGCCAAAGTGAGTATCCAATGCTCACTTTTGGTAAGGCATCACTACAAGGGCGCACAGTAAAAATCTCATTGAGCGAAAATCATCCCTATAATTGATTTCGATACGATCTCAAGGATACTTTTTCAGTTGCATAAAATTTTATGTTTGTAAGTTTGAAAATGAGGCAAAGTGAGCATGCAATACTCACTTTTTGGTAACGCATCACTACAGGG
This sequence comes from Rotaria sp. Silwood1, assembly GCA_905250075.1. Taxonomy (NCBI): domain Eukaryota; kingdom Metazoa; phylum Rotifera; class Eurotatoria; order Philodinida; family Philodinidae; genus Rotaria; species Rotaria sp. Silwood1. Next base: position 6,748 of record CAJNOP010004624.1, on the reverse strand, counting down.
GGGCATAGTTAAAAATCTGATTGAGCGAAAATCGTCGCAATATATGATTTGTATGCGTTCTCGCATATAATTTTTGAATTTCCATAATATTAATCCTTTTCGCGGTCTGAAAAGGAGCCAAAGTTAGCATTGAATGGTCATGTTTTTTGTAAAGTGTCCCTGGACACGATATAAGTAAATGTCATGCAGGAAAAGCGCGGAGTATATGATTCGGATGGGATCTGAAATATGATTTTTTGGACTTATATATTATTTGTCATTTTGGAGGTTTGGAATTGAGGAAAAGTGAGCATTGAATGCTCGCTTTCGGTAAAGCCTTTCCAGATAGGCGATGGTTAAATCTCATTGAGTAAAATGTATGGCAATATATAATTTCGATACGATCTGAAAGATAATTTTTGAATGGCGTAATATTAATCATTTTCGATGTTTGAAAGTGAGCAAAAGTGAGCATGGGATACTCACTTTAGGTATAGTGTCCCCAGACAGTCTATAGGCGAATTTGATTGAGAAAAGACGATGGCAATATATGATTTCGATATGATGTCTAATGTAATTTTTCAATTGCATAATGTTTTTATATTCGACCATTGAAAGTCAGCAGAAGTGAGGAGTGAATGATTAGTTTCAGAGTTTGATATGTACACTTTGTGACGGTAATAACGTGATTGGATGCTGAGCATAGAAGAATATGATTTGGATAGGATGCCAGGATACTCTTAAGTAGAATAGATGGTTGCTGTTTTTTTTTGAAACTTCCGAATAAGTAAAACTGATGATTGAAGATTATGTTTTGGACATACGACTGATGAGCATCGTGTTGTATATTTGTTCAGCGAGTACGATAGACAAATATGATCTGTATAGGAGTGGAGATATGAACGTTAGGTGGGGAGCTTTCGTTTATGCGGTGGGTAGCAACGGTGTAGAATAGGGTTAGTGTGGGGAAAAGCGTCGAGATGATGGAAAATGAATTATCTCCTTTTGGGATTAGAGGAAAATCGTGTTGTATGTATCGGATGGTGTAGATATGCTTCCGTTCTAGAAGTTTGTTTCGTGGCAAAATGGGCAATGAGCATGAAATGCTGTGATTTGAAATATACGGAAATATATGTATGAAATAATTTGATGGCAAGTGGTCAGATTTTGTGAAAGATGAAAAATCGGACTGTTTGTATTCGATGATGTAGTTTATAGATTAAATCACAATTTGACGGCTGTGTATGTCCTGAATTCGAAGTAATGCTTCATGTATTGATTGCATTGGATACTAGAGATTAACTGGATAGAGTACGTGAAAGCGTGTATAATGAAGAAATAAGCATTCAGGATGATGCTACATAGTCGTGAACTGATGTTTCAGTATTATCGATTGTAGTCAAAGGTTCTATCGCAGGCGAGTTGGAAGTCCTAATCAGTTTGAAGTTTTGGAGTGACAGTTGAAGCTGTTAGTCACAATGAAATTATCTATCATATAATAATGTTTGACGAATTATGAATTATGCATAAGTTTTCAAAATGGAGGCGATGGACCATAGAGAATTAGAATGAAATAAATATGTTTTTTTACTTTATTTATTTTGTTTTTGCATCATGTAGAATTCGCCGATTGGTATTTTATTGAAATGCAATAAGTTGAAAGGAACTATTTTTGGTTTAACTTTTGTACTAGTGAATGAAAAGAGACGCTAGTATGACACAATCACGGACATAGCCGTTGATTTACGTAGTGCTGATTCAACTTAGTTTTCTTTCGTCTAGAGACATCTCTCGGTTCGATTGAGATTGTTTCTTCTTACTATCCATAGTATGTATAGTACTTGATTGTAATCATGTACACAAGAGAACAAACAATTGTATTGTGAAGTGACCACGTTTGTGGTTTATATAAGCTTTTCCCTAGTTATACAGTTTGACTGTTAATTTTATTTTTGATATTTCATTTCGTCGAAGATTATATTGCTTGTTTGTAGATGAGTTTTGATCTTGAACAAGCTCTTAATTTCGCTGAACATAAACATTGCAGAAAAATACAACAGCGTACTGAGAATAGCAGAAAAAAACGTCGAGTATATTATGAATCATCACTGATTAATAATGTATCGTCTCATGTTAGTGATGAATTATCCAATGTTGTTTCAACACTTACACTTAATATGAATACAAATCCAGAATCAACTGATAAAATAGTACATGATTGTTTATCGAAAGTTTTATTTGAAAAAGATGCTCAAGATGAAGATAATATAATCAATCTTGAAGAAATACAGAGCAACACCATGAACTGTTCTCAAGTCTGCAAAAATTCATTCGATAATTTGGAATTATCCAATGATTCATCCACAATTGATGAAGTTTTATTACATTGCTATACTGATATGTCAAGAGAAGAGTTTTGCTCGACGTTATTAAACATACTAAGAGATGCTCATATCTCTAAATCCCATGCTAATCGTCTTTTATCTTTTATCCGTTCTACATTTCCGATACCTAATGCTGTACCAACGAGAATAGAACAACTTTTAGAATTCTTAGAAATCGATAATTATCTTCTGAAAAAATATATGCTATGTACAATATGTAACAATATTTTATCTTGTTCGGATATTTGTTGTCTAAAATGTTTATGCTCTGATCATAAATGTTTAGCTGTAGTTTATGATATGAACGTGGAACAATTAATTAAAAAGATCTATATTCGTTTAAAAATGGACATTGATGAATATCGTGAACATCTTCAGACAATGCATGATAGAGATGAAACGAATGATATTGGTTTCAACAAAATTTATCAACAGTTATTGAAAGATAATATGAATAAAACTTTTATAACATTTTTACTTCACCTAGATGGAATAAAAATTTCAAAGTCATCTAACTTGAAGATGTGGCTTTTTAGTGGATCGATAATAGAGCTCAGACCACAACTGAGAAATCGTCGCTACAATATGGTGCTGTTTTCATTATGGTTTAGTTATACTCAACCAGATGCACAAATTTGGTTAATCAATTGCATGAATTTAATCAAATTTATCAAAATGAAAGGTAGCTACATCAATGAAACAATCTCCTTTTTTTACGACTCAGTGAATATATGAAAATTGCCTGACAAAGGGAAAAAAAACATGAAGAAATGTATGATACTTTAACGAGAAGTTTGAGCTTCAATCCATCTTGAGATGAGTGTATGATAGTCGAATAGCCTAAGGAAATTGGTGGAAACTGGTATGAGTGTTGTAGGTACCTGAATACCTGGAAAAAATATAGTCCTTAACTTATAATTGATATCTATGAAACGACTTCATATGCGGCTTTATTTAAAAGAATGGAGAATATTTTGGTTTATTGTAAAGTAACTTTTATTTTCCTATTTATTTTTTTCTTCAGCAACTTACGATAGATGTTGCTGATAAAGTATTCATTTATTTTCTTGTAACAGTTTGTAATTGATCTATTGATGTATATATGAGAAGAACAAAAAAAATATTGATTTGTAATTGGTTCGTTATTAGACTTATCAGAAAATTTTAAGTTTACCCTCACTATCATTAACTAGAAAAAATTAAAACCCACCATTTATATACCTACGACGGAAGACAATAAAACTAAACAAATTAAAAGAAAATTTTGATAAGATTTTACAAATATACTAAAACCGTATGTTTTTGTACTTCCTTTCTTTTATTCACTCCTTGTTGTCTCGTGTATTTGATTTATTAATCAGTACTCTGAAAGGTATGAATGAGCTCTGTGTCACATAATCAATAAAAATCTTTATATGATCTAATAAATAATATTCTCCTTTATTTATTTTAGGTATTACAATCGATCACAATCATCGTATTGATGTCAAATTTTTATCTATTACCGGTGATAGTCCAGCTTTACGGAATATTCTTAACTTTATTGGACATGGAGGTTATTTCTGCTGTAATTTCTGTTATATACGTGGTCAACATATTAAAAGAAAACGACAATATTTTTATGAAAAAGAACAGGTTCTTCGTTATAGCTCAACATATGATAAAGAATCAGCAGAAGCTGAAAAAACTAAAGAAATTATATATGGACATAAAGGTAAGTTACTATTTTCGGGATCTTCAGTTGCAATATATTGAGAAATAAGGAAGAAATAAATTTGCATTATTATTGTCTGAGATTCCTAAGAATCAAAGATATCCTGTATTTTATCATTTTTGATCAGAAGCTACATGTTAGTATACTCTCATAATAGAATCAATAACCATGAAATACAGCCTTCATAAAAATATTAAATGTAATCTTGTGTCTTTCACAGTTTATTACAAACGGATGAAAAGACAGGATTGGAAAACAAATGTATACAAATCATTTAGATTTTATCTAAAAATTGGTCGAAAATTCAGTAAAACGGTCATAACTCGGGTCCGAAGGTCTATAGGATCAAACCTTTTTAGGCTTTTACTAGCCTCACTGAGATCTCCTTGTGGGTCCAATATGGTCTCAAACAGTGGATGTCACGTAGGGGTAGTTTCCTCCTGAGTCTTTTAAAGAAATTTAAATGAAGAAATGCCGCATTGTGTCCACTCTCCTTCCGACAGAAAAAAACAACCTTTTTCTATTAGCTCGTTCTTCTCTATAGTTCATCGTTAGATCTTTAGTTTCATATATATGGATAGAGCGTGAGTTCAACTATATGTATATATATATAATTACAAAGACAATCCACTAACTTACTCTCTCAGATTTTTTTTTAGACATATAGAAAAAAGTCTGATTTTCATAATATTGAATGAATACAAATAATATTGGGTTGTAAGACAAGGATTGAGGTCTGAAATTTTTAGTATAGATAGAGCTGATAGAGGTCTACCTGCACTAAAAGTTTCAGACCTCTATCCTTATCTAATCATGAGATATAAAGTTTCCAGTTTTTCTACAAAACTCGCAGAACTTATCTAACAACCCAGTATTATTTGTATTCGTTCAATATTATGAAAATCAGACTTTTTTGTATATGTCTAAAAAATCTGAGCTAGTAAGTTAGTGGATTGTCTTTGTCAGTATATATATGTAGTTTAACTCACGCTCTATCCATGTATATGAAACTAAAGATCTAACGATGAACTATAGAGAACGAGCTAATAGAAAAAGGTTGTTTTTTTTTGTCCGACGGAGACTACTTATAGATTTATAATGCAACAAGAATCGTTTTTTTAAACGTTTTAGTAAAAAAACGAATTACAAGTCCTCTTCCAAGTGTTTATGAAAGTAACATATTGAAAATATTCATAGCAAAAATCATGTGAAGCAACCTGATTTTTTTTCTTGAATAACATAGGAATTTTTTTCTTTTTTTGTTGCAGGTACTTCAATTTTACAAAATATACTTGATACAAAACTTCCAGAAGCAATAATAATTGATTATCAACATGCCAGTTTGCTTAGACATGCAAAAACAACCCGTCGTACAATTTATAAACAACTTAATCCTTCTCATCGTCGATTAATTGATATTAAACTGAAAAATCAATGTTTTCCACATTTTTTCAATCGACGTATGATACCTTTCAAGAATTTATCATTTATAAAGGCTGTTGAATTACGTAATATTTTATTGTATGGATTTTTACCTTTATCATATGAATTTATGAATCGTGAACAATTAGCTCATTTCACTTTATTCATATGTTCTATTCGTGTATATCATTCTCAACCTCCAATGTTTGGTCGAGAAACCGCAACAATAGCAAATCGATTATTCGAACAATATAATAAAGATCATAAAAAATTTTATCATCTTATTCAAAACTACGTTCTTCATTTACATTCTCATTATGGCAATCAATATGTTAATTATGGATCGCTGGCAAATATTGAATGTTTTTCTCAAGAAGATCTTTTAGGCCATATTAGCTCCAATACTCATGGCACAAGATACTACGATGACCAAATAGTTCATTATTATAACATTGACTTTTCTTTAAATAATCGAGTACCTCAAACAAAATATAAGATATATTATAAACCAATAGATTTAGATACTAATTTTATCATCGATAATTATTCAATAATTATACAATATCATAATCGAATATGTAAATGTTTAAATACTTCAAAATATATATCCATTTATCGTCGATGTATTATTCGAAACAACACCTTTCATTCTTTATTATATAAACGACGAACAAAATCAAAGAGCTATTTTATTAGCTACTATAAATCAACAAATAATAATGAAAAATACTTTGGATTCATTCATTTGTTTTTTTATTGCAAAGATACAACATATGCTGTTATTGAACGCTTTCAAAATATGCACAAATTTAGTTCTTTATTTAAGTCATCATCTTATTTTGATTTATTAAAAAAACCATTAGACAGTTGTTTCAGTATTGTTTCCAAAGAACCAAGTGATATATTTGATATTGTTGAAATTGGTCATGTTATTAAGCATTGCATCGTATTTGACATTGAACAATGCTTAATTATAACTGAAGTTTCTGCTTATCACGAACATGATTAAAAAACATTTTATTGTTAAGTTTTATTTTATTGTAAAGTGAGATTGAACAACAGTAGAAAGTATAAAAGCGAATAATGATTATAAGACTGCTACGAAGAATATAATTTTGATTTTTAACAAAAATCATATATATTTATTTAAGCTTTCAACAGGTTACACCTGTCATTGCCAGGAATAACAATACAAAAAAAGAAAAAAAAACCTCTGTTTGTATACATTCAATATAAAATAAGAGAACAA
>CAJNOP010004623.1:0-10157 GCA_905250075.1 Rotaria sp. Silwood1 | reverse complement strand
TTCATCCCTATTTCTGTTTCATTAAAAGGTACTAACTGTGCTGATAAGAAGGTAATGGCCTATGCGTATCTTCTATCGATTCATTGGTATGAGAATATTCGGCCACTATATGGCTAGACGCTCTGAACTCATAAACTATAATAGCTTTTTACCCAAGTAGTCTTCCATTTGCTCCTATTTCTCTTCTTGCTTGTCTCTCCTCTTTCATATATAAAGCCGTGCTCTATATGATTTACCTAGAGTTAAATGACGGCGTAGCATAATAAGCATCATATACTGAGAACAGAGGTAACTCTACTTCTTCACTTTCTCATTTTTCATCAGCTGTAAAGTATACATCGCGATAATAAGGGAGTAATCTATCCATCTTTTGTTACACAGACGAAAACTCTTTTAGTGAAACGATAAAGCGTTTCCTTCACTCTCGAATACTATATAGTTTATTTTTGTTACTCATTTGTAAATGAAACAATGGAACAGAAAAGGAATGCTCTTGAAAAGAATGGGCGCTTTCCATCTGATTTAGAAAGACGACGCAAAATATTCATCACTATGTCTCTTTGTTAATGGTTTTCCGGAATTTGGATAGTCGGAATTTGGCGATTTGAATTTCAGCAATGTCAAAATTCCACTGGAACCTTGCCAATATTGTCGAAATTCTTACAGGTTTTCGCCAATAATAATTATTAATGTAAATTTTATTGTCCATTTTCCATCGAAATTTCAACGATATTCACAATAGATCGAACTATACTTAATCACTTAGACCTTTATAAACATGGTATCAAAGCCATGATTTATTATTATTATTAGAGTACACTCTTCATATGCACGCATTTTGTACTTTCTTTTCTCTTTTTCTTCAACAGCATGCTCATTCTTTGAAGTTTCTAGAGAACACTTTATCATAAATATTTTGAAATTTTTAATACATATAGATCTTGATGTGTATAGCAAAAATTGTTATAGACTCAAGGTTTTCGGATGCTGATTTATTTGAGATACCGACCTCACAACTGATTAAAACTGCCCTAATTTTCGCCCTACTTCCACCAAGATATTATGTTCTACCCAGCTGAGAGTTCTCTTTTTAAGGCCAAGCTCTTGTTTGTGGTCGACAGTTTTTGGTTATTATTTATCTTTGATTATTCAAAAAAGGCAAAATGTGGTGGATGAGTGTGGGTAAGGATGATCGTGTTTGGTACTGTATCTACTGTCGTTTTCAACATCTGTATACTTCAAAATTTCTACTTATTGTTGTCGATATTTTTTTGCAACTTTTCCTTTCGACATTAGTTGAGTAAATTCCTCCAAAAAATGTGATCAATACATCGATACTACTTAAGACTATAAAATGAAGAAAAAAAAAATAAAAAATTTTTGGATACGCAGTAGATACTCGTAAAGATTGTGATTCTGCATGTAGATCGCATCAAACTCTGCGATGCACACTTCACACTCTTCGCATTCATCTATATACTCTCGAATTAATTTCAAATGTAACTAAACTGCCGTTCTGTTGTATATATAAACTATAAATGGTACTTATATTGTCAAAAATCCGTAAGAATATCGACAATTACAGAAATTCGACAATATTAGCCAAGTTCTGGTGAAATTTCGAAATTTTTCGAAATTCTACCGGCATCTTGACATTGCCGAAATTCAGATGGCTTAATCCCGACTGTCCAGATTCCGTCTTACCTTGCTAATTGTTCGATAAACATACTTCGACGAGAATATTTTTTTATCAGTTGATGAGAAATGTTTTCATCTTTTGAGGAGTGTATGACTTATGTTTGTCATGTGTTTTCATGATTGAGATGTCAATAGAAAAAAAAGAAGTATTTATGCAATTCATTTGTAATTTTTATATGAACTGGTCAAAATATTTTGCTACCTTTATTTGCAGACCCATGAATACCCACGTCCACATTGGTAATTTTTAAGATATTCTTCAGAAAGCGAAACATTATTTTACGGTTATTTTTATGGTATTGTTTTGTTACATATAGATGTCCCACTTTCTCATGTTGAAAATTTGGGTCCAGTCTCTTGTAAACCTGATAAATCGTGATTATTAAATTCAACGTCAAAAGGAACTGAAGATCATCGGAGAAGAAAGTAAAGATTACTAAACACATGTAGATGAATGGTTGTGGACGTCAGTATGAATATAGGGTATGACAACTCATTTTCACCTCCAGTTGAGGTTGTCAAACAACCAAATCTTTTAGTGCTGAATGCTAAGGTTATTTTAGTTGCAGTTGTCGCAGCTCTACAAAGGTGTCTATTGAATGGATGAGAAGATTTGGTTCTTTCACTACAGAAGTTGTAGTCCCAAAAAGTTAGTATTGAGTGCTTTAATTATTTTTTAAACAAGTGTAAAAAGTACTTATAAGTGAGCGTTTTTAAATAAGATGAAGATAATTGAAACTTCGAGTATAAATTTTTTGCTCTTTTTTTACATTATTTGATAGAGCATGGACTGCTGATCACGAAAAACATATTTTTTGTGATCAGCAGTCCATGCTCTATCAAATAATGTAAAAAACAAAAAAAAAATATTACTTCAAAGTACTTAGAAGTGTGTATTAAACTGCTTTTTCACTTTGACTACGGTAGCAATTATACTAAGTATTGATGTTCAGATATAAATGCATGAATTTTTAGTTCTATAATTAGACAATATAAGCAATAGATTATTGATTCAGTTGAGAGATTTTATTTTCTGCATTTAAACATTCTAACAATTTCTGACGAGACGTAGATACAATCGTGCTTATTGCTATTTACGAAGAAAGCAGAAATCGTGCATTCCTTACAATTTTCAGTGTCCCTTTTATACTATCGCACAACAAGAGAAATAAACGAACGTCCCAATAGAAAGGGTATATTCAAGGTCAGAGAAAATGATAGTAGAAAGGATATAGGAACAAAGATAGAAAGATCAGGATAATCTGATGACGAGAAAGATATGAACGATAAATTATTGGTGAAGATAACACTAACTATAGCATGCATAAAAGTACAAATGTGGGGTAACATGCATATTCAACAGAAAATGGATAGTGCTGTGTTACGGACTCAACTGGGAATGTTACAATGATAGATTCTTCTTTTTTATTTTTAAAGGAAAAAATAAAACTTAATTAAATCAATTATCAATTTAGAGTATCAATCTATTGTTTATTTTTTTTAATACGTGTTCTTGTTGGTGTCGAACCAAACGTAAAGGGCGAGGCGGTTGATGTTATTGGCATTTGAAACGGAAAGCCGCTTGCTGATACTGTTGTAGTACCAAATAAACTAGTCGTTGATGTAGTTGTCATGCCGAATGGGAATCCCGCTGTCGATGCTAATACAGTTGTTGTAGGTGTACCGAAGTTGGTGCCAAATGACATGTTAGCTGAAGCTGTTGGTCTTTCATCTGTGTAATACAAAAACAAAACGTTTCAATGTTGATGTGAACATAAATCTTTTGTTTATAGCTCAGGATTACTCACACCCTCCCGTATGATGGTCTAGATTTCGATATCGCATCGTTTTTAACAGCTGCGTCACATTTATACATGGAGTTTATTATACATCGCAGATGCGCATAACCGTGACTCAGTGATAGTAAGCGAGCCTCTACCAGAGAGTACGATTGTTAGATCGCCTTCTCAAAACGTATGATAAAATTTATGTACACTATTTCGGCAAATCCTATATAGGATTAAAACTTAATCATATGCATACAGTATTAATAACAATGCCTTCGTGATACTGTGGTTGATAATTCGTTTTACAACAACAAGTAGAACAAAAAATTCTTATCAAGAGTCGATTCACTCAAGCCTAGACTGATGTAACAGCGTAGAAATAATAGACCACTTGTGTCCGTGTGTCTCTCTAATTCAAGACACATATGACAACTATGGCTCATTTGGGTACGCATAAGGCTTGAAGGACTACAAATGTGCTCCAAATGAGCAAACGTTTGAATAACAACGCGCACAAATATAGCATAAATGATTACAAGAAGAATACATATGACGGCAATTATGGCTAGCATGGTCATATCTATAGTGGTTTTGATCTCGTATAAGGTCAGTTGAGATTGTATTTGTGGTCACCTAGGCCATGATTATGGTTCTTTCTTTCATACTTATTCTCGTTTAGATCGGGTTCATGGCCATTTTTACAAACGGATCACTCGTGCTGTCGCAATGGTCATTGATCATAGCAATAGCATGAGCGGGTAAAAGACCTTATGTAAATCTCGGAAAACGAGGGTAGCAATCTAGAATATCCTTGCAAAAAAGTGTTTGACCAAGTGTTTCCCACTTTCGATCGTCGAGATAAAGTGTTTTCTGCATCTTGTCCGTTGAAAAAGCTTTTTGGATGAACTATCGCCTAGATGACATGTTCTTGAGAAATCGTCTCTTATGTGAGAAATGTACTTTGTTTTTAGTCGTTGTCGAAAGTCAATATAATATCACTTGAACGCAGATTACGCTATTGTCTATATATATTATTAGATATCATATTCGTATATAACAGATTTATCTGTGTACGAAATGAATTAATTTCAAAGAAAGTGTTGAATTAGGATTAGTTGTATTCGCGCTATATTTTATTTTTAATCAAGTAAAAATCATAGTTTTAAATGGCATCCGAAGATATATGATAAAGGATCAGTCATCACATATCGTAGTCAGCTTCAACTTCGAATGATTCATCTTCAGGATCAGATGACTCAACGAAACCTACAATTACAGAAAAAAATCAATTGAACGAAAATATATGTTGTTTGTTCACGGTTATAGATTTCAGTATAAAAATGTTAGCAAAGATCAATCTATGAAATTTCGATGTTGTGCAAAAACATATTGTCGTGTACTCTTACGTATGATCCTTCAGAATGGATTTCTACATTGTCCAGGAAAAATGACTGATCATTACCATTTACCAAATACGGTTGAAAAAGAGGCATGACAAGAAGCAGAATGAAAAAGAATTGAAAAAGAAATATTGTCAGTACAACAGACCACTAAACAAGATTTATGACACATTTTGTTGATAGCTGAAAGCTCTAGCTGTTTTCTTAGTACTACTTAGGGTATACCAAAAGTAGTGAGAGTGACACCACCTATTTGATCATACTTCAACTAATATCATGATAATAAAATTTCGATAAGATGTGTTTCGTCATCATATGTGCTGGTTATATTAATACTCATTTTAAAAAATACGAGTGAGTAGTTTTTGAAATAACTTTTGATAAAAACAAGATAGAGCACTGAGGTTTCCACCGTTGGAAAGAGGAGATGAAGATTCATCGAATTATGTATTCCAGATTTTCCTAATCTGTTTTTTTTTTTGTAAGGTTTTCAATTGATCTTTTCAAAAAACAAACTTATCTGGTAAGTCGTTTACAATGAATTGGCAATTATCAAATATAAATTCAAACCACTAATCGAAGATCTACAAAGCTTGGAAGGCTGAGGTGAACATTATGCATTCTTGTCGAACCTCTAATATGACTTTGTAGCAAAATCTGTGACAAAAGCTGACTTTTGTGCTTTTTTCCTTTTTTTCAAAAAAAAACATTTTTCCAATTGTTAGAATAGCGAATAAAAATACTTTAAAAAAATCAATATTAGAGAAATCTACAATATACGATTCGATGCGTCTTTAATTTCTCTTTTCAACGGTGAAAACCGCACTTCTCTATCTTATTTCTATCAACAGTTATTTCAAAAAAATACTCATTAACCGTGACACGTGTGAACAAAACAGATCTTATCAAAATTTCATTATTATGATATTAGTTGAAGTATGATCAAATAGTGTAGAAAGGTGGAGCTTTTTTTTCTCTATCAGACTGTATAGAAAGTAGATTTCTTTAAGTTTAATATACGGTATTAAAGTATCACCCTTACTACTTTTGGTATACCGTAAGTAATTATATCAGTATGGAGATAATTTCGTATGTCATATTAATGTACTTATCATATTTCTTCCGAATGTCAGTTTTCAGCTCATTGCTCGGTACATAATCGTCGTACAATGACGTCTCCATTTACACAGTCATCTCCTTTCTTTCATTGCAGAATCACATGTAAAAGATTTTCATCATACTCCGTGATTATCGTTACATGACACTGACGATTCAAAAGTTCAAATCAATCAATCAAAAAATCTACAATGTGAAGAAAGCATGTTGGTGCTATCAATTGACATTCACTTGAATTTATTATTTGATAGTCAACGGTATCATGTTGATGGCAGATTTTATACTTCTCCACTACACTTTGAACAAATATTTATCATTCAGGAATTTGCTCATGATACACGTGAGTTATCTTTATTTAGTGAAATGTTTAAATACTTAAATTTTTTTTCCATGATATGTTTCGTTACAATAGGTGTGTTGGTAGTATACGCAGTGCTACTTAATCATAAAGAAAAAATATTTATCGATTTATTTAACATCGTTTTTCATGAAGTGAAACGATTCAACAAAATACTAGATCCTCTTCTAATCACTATGATTTTGAGCTGGGAGTTGCTAAGTAATTACGATTTCAATGACTGTGAATTTGACGAATCATCTCCATTGTTGAGATATTTTAGTGATTATTGAAGACAGCGACTTTCGAGATGGAATGCTTTCGATATTTCTAACAAAATTAATCATTTTAGCGACGGCATGAGACAGCCATCCATCAGTTGTATTTGTTATTAACGGTTTCGCATACGTGAAGGATATAATAATGAGTTCGAAATGCTTTAAAAAGAGCATCTTCGCATACGTTTTTTATTGATTCAATTAGAAAAGAAACACCATCGATCATATAATTCTTGATAAAAGTAGTGGAATGGGATCACGTAGAAAACGATTAAAGTCCAGAATTATTGAGCAGTAAACTAAACAATTATATGAACGCTTCAACAATAATTTAATTATGCTGCAGGAATTATTGCATGAACTTTCATTTTTTTCTTGCAAATAATATTATTATGGTTCTTATAAAATAAACTTCATTATTAGTAGCTTCAGCAACTGATATTCATATTTTATTGAAGAGGTATTTTGATAATAGATGAGATTTTCTTGAAGAACTATCTGACTAAGATCTATTTCTCAGAAACATTTTGCCTGAAGGACATTTAATCTAAAAAGCATTTTTGTCAGGACATTCAAGCATGAATTCGTAATTATATTCGGAGAATTCAACAGTCTTCAGATAAAGAGTATTAAATCAGATTATCTTAAACTCTTACTACCTTTGGATCTTACAATCGTGACTTATAAGGGTCTCGGGCGATTGAATTCAAGCTTTCAACACAAACACAATGATACATCTGTTTATAAAACCGTTTTCAGAGGAAATAAATGTGGAATCCTTGTATTTAAATCCGAGAGTTATGTGTACTTCAAAAAGTGAATGAGACAGATGAGTCATCTTAGAATGTGTGGACATAAAAATTATCCTGGTAAACCTTACCTATAAACATTTCATTTCTATTGGTTACTGCTCAACCAATCAGATTTCGAGGTGAATGGAACACAGATTCGAGTTCTCCAGCCCAGAAAATCTCGAACTATCATCTCTATGATTGGAAAATAGAGCACTAATTGTGGATGAATTAGAGCGTGAATAAAAACAGAACCGAATTCCGTTTAATTATCTTTGCAATAGGTGAGTTAGCTTTCTTGTTTCCTTATGTTTTATATACTATTTTGTGCTCGTGAAATTCTCTATCGAATGGTATATAATAGTTGGGGTTTTATTTGACTGTGATAGGAAAAGTTTTTTACGAAAACAGAGAAGGGTCGATCTTCTCCTAGGGAAACATAGGGAAAAATGACTATTTTTGCAATAACTCATCAGTGGCTCGGCCAATCATTCTCATCTTCGAATTCGACCGAGATATTGTTGAGACTAAGCTATATAGAAAATTTCATTGCAATCGTACTCTTCTTTCAAAAGTTATTGTGTAAACGGCCGGCCGGACACACTGACCGATTTAAGAGTGTACTCACTTTTTGAGTACACAAACAAATAGTAGCTACATATAAAAACTAATAATTTATAAGAGATATTCTAGAAAACGAAGTACTTCCCATATATTAAGTTTAGCTTCATGATATTTTTTCTTATATCTAGATGTATTATCTGCCTAAAGTAGAATTTTAGACTCAGTCATTTGGTAACTTGCTAAGTTACGATCATCAAACTCAAGGCCAAGATGAATTCACGATCATATGTTTTTATAATCTTAACGCGTTGGCATTTGATATCTCAAGAAAAGTAAACGAAGATTGCTGAAAGTGTGTAGATGGATACGGGTATTAGCTTTGGTTGGTACATCCCACCATATCCTGTTACAGTTTTGAAGTGGGAGCAGACTCATTTGCAGAAGTCAGGATATAAACAAGAAAGAATCTACTGAATTTCTTTCTCGGGGTTTTGTAAAACTATATAAGTGTTTAGTCCACATAGAGATAGAATTGTTTTTGTGTCCTCAAAAAGTGAGTATACTCTAGAATCGGTCAATGTGTCCGGCCGTCCGGCCGTTTACACGATAACTTTTGAAAGAAGAGTCCGATCGCAATGAAATTTTCTACATAGTTTAGTCTCAACAATATCTCGGCCGAATTCGAAGATGACAATGATTGGCCGAGCCATTGCTGAGTTATTGCAAAAATAGTCATTTTCGCCTATGCTTTCCTATGGGAAGATCGACCTATCCAAGTTTTCGTAAAAGCTTTTCCTATCATAGTCAAATAAAACCCCAACTATTATATACCATTCGATAGAGAATTTCACGAGCTACGAAATAGTATATAAAACATAAAGAAGCAAGGAGGCTAACTCACCTATTGCAAAGATAATTAAACGGAATTCGGTTCTGTTTTTATTCACGCTCTAATTCATCCACAATTAGTGCTCTATCTTCCGATCACGGAGATGATACTTCGAGGTTTTTCGGGGCAGAGAACTCGAATCTGTACTCCACTTGCCTCGCAATCACATTGGTTGTGCAGTAACCAATAGAAATCAAGTTATAGGAAAAATGACTTTCTTAGAGTAAATCAACGTGATGAGTTCAAATCTGAGCTGTAATCGCCCTCAAATCCTATTAGTTGAGCAGTAGCCAATAGAAATCAAGCGTTTATAGGGAAGGTTTGCCTGGACAATTGTTATACCGATACGCTCTAGGATGACTCATCTGTCTCATTCACTTTTTGAAGTACACATAACTCTCGGATTTAAATCCAAGGTTTCCACATTTATTTTTATAGCTTCCTGTCTATCAATTGTCTGAAGAATCTTAAAGTCTATTTAAGAATTTCTTCCCTCAAAGTTAAAACTCCAAATACCTGCGTTTGATGGTTGTTCCTTTTGATCGTTTTGGTTATTTTTATCGCGAGCTATCTTGAGTGTCGATAAAAGTGCATCTAACGTGTTTGTGGCATCGTGGTCTGTTGGTGTAAAATCATTAAATATATATTTATCATTAGTGAGTATTTCTTCATCATGGCAAAGTATACCGAAAGCCTTCTCTAATCTTTCTTTTGTTTTTTGTAAATATTCCCTTTGTTTTCGTATGGAATAGTCATCACAAAGATGTGCATCAATCAAATCAGATTCTTTAGCAGAAATTTCGCGTAAACGTTGTTTGATATTATCACATACACTAAACACACATCTTGCACGTATAGATAATGTCACGTACTCTGTAAAGCGTTTGATCAACATATTCCAATATGAATATATACTAATTAACATTTGTTTTAACGCTTGATCATCCACTGACATAGCATTGTATACAAATATATCATCATCATCATCATCACCAAGCACTGTTGCCTTGAAACCACCCCTATTTGATGAATACAGGGATTGTTCTGAAAGACCTTTATATTTTTCAACTAATGCCATGTAGTAGGTATTAATTGTATATGGATCATTTTGATCCACTTTAAGCAAAGAATGTAATTGATCAAGCACTGCTGTTTTTGATTCGTTCAGGCATAGATTGGTAATATGTCGGAATATATTAATTATTTGTGACAACAAGAAATTATTCGCACATGCATTAGTTCCCGCTTTCAACAATATGTTTCTTGTTGCAGCAAAACATTCATCAGCGAGTTGAAC